>LPNX010288910.1:477210-531275 GCA_001517045.1 Pseudotsuga menziesii
CTGAATATATAGATGATGATGTTTCAGTATTCCCATACTGAAGATATAGATGATGATGATTTCAGTATTCCCATACTGAAGATATAGATGATATTTCATTATTTACATACTGTAGATATAGATGATGGTGATTCCGTATTTCTATACTAAATATAGAGATGATGATGCTTTCAGTATTTCTATACTGAAGATATAGATGATGATGCTTTTAGTATTCACATACTGGAGATACAGATGGTGATAGATCAGTATTCAGATACTGAAGATGTAGATGATGATGGTTTGGATGATGATGTACTGACGAAGCCTCTGCCTCGAGTAGAGTTCGAACACTTTCGAGACAAGCTTGGTGTTGTTCGGAAAGACCTTCCTCGAAAGGGGTAGTAGTGATGTTGCAGTGGGATTGTATCATCCGTGGGCATTTTCCCTAAAGTGATCTGGAGACCTCGGTCCTCGAGAATGAAGAGGGATTGTATCATCCCGGGACATCTGTCCACAATAGATCTGGTGACCTCGGTCCTCGAGAACGTGGTGGGATTGTATCATCCCTGGGCACTTGCCCTAAAGTGATTCAAAGACCTCGGTCTTCGAGAATGAAGAGGGAATGTATCATCCTGGGATATCTGTCCATAATAGATCTAGTGACCTTGGTCCTCGAGAACGTGGTGGGATTGTATCATCCCTGGGCACTTTCCCTAAAGTGATCCGGAGACGTCGGTCTTCGAGAATGAAGAGGGATTGTATCATCCCAGGACATCTGTCCATAATAGATCCAGTGACCTCGGTCCTCGAGAATGTGGTAGGATTGCATCATCCTTGGACATCGTCCTAAAGTGATAGGTACTGATTCTCCCGTAATCAATCCGGTGGCTTTGGTCCTCGAGAATGTGGTAGGATTGCATCATCCTTGGGCATAGTCCTAAAGTGATAGGGACTGATTCTCTCGTAATCAATCCGGTGGCTTCGGTCCTCGAGAATGTGGTAGGATTGCATCATCCTTGGACTTAGTCCTAAAGTGATAGGGACTGATTCTCCCGTAATCAATCTGGTGGCTTCGGTCCTCAAGAATGTGGTAGGATTGCATCATCCTTAGACATAGTCCTAAAGTGATAGGGCCTGATTCTCCCGTAATCAATCCGGTGGCTTCGGTCCTCGAGAATGTGGTAGGATTGCATCGTCCTTGGACTTAGTCCTAAAGTGATAGGGATTGATTCTCCCGTAATCAATCCGGTAACTTTGGTTGTCGAGAATGTGGTGGGATTGTATCATCCATGGACTTTAAGTCCAAAAATGATCCAAAGACTTTTTGTCTTTGAGTTGTGGATTGCAGGTTGTTACTGATTATGATGATGTCGTACTGATCGAAAGATCAGAGTATGATGACGTACTAATCGAAAGATCAGAGTATGATGATGACGTACTGATCGAAATATCAGAGTATGATGATGATGACATATTGATCGAAAGATCAGAGTATGATGATGATGACGTACTGATCTAAAGATCAGACTATGATGATGACGCACTATGATTATGATGTTTCTGATTGAAAGATTAGAGTATGATGATGATGTTTCTGATCGAAAGATCAGAGTATGTTGATGATGTTTCTGATCGAAAAATCAGAGTATGATGATGATGTTTCTATGTTGATGATGTTTATGATCGAAAGATCAGAGTATGATGATGATGTTTCTGATCGAAAGATCAGAGTATGATGATGATGTTTCTATGTTGATGATGTTTATGATCGAAAGATCAGAGTATGATGATGATGTTTCTGATCGAAAGATCAGAATGTGATGATGATTATGATCGGCAGATCAGACTATGATGATGATGATGTTGCTGTTGATCGAAAGGGCAAAGTGTTGATGATGATATTGCTGATCGAGAGGTCAAAGTACTGAAGATGTTGCTGCTGATCGAAAGGTCAAAATGCTGAAGATGTTGTTGCTGATTGAAAAGTCAAAGTGCTGAAGATGTTGTTGCTGATTGAAAAGTCAAAGTGCTGAAGATGTTGTTGCTGATTGAAAAGTCAAAGTGCTGAAGATGTTGTTGCTGATTGAAAAGTCAAAGTGCTGAAGATGTTGTTGCTGATTGAAAAGTCAAAGTGCTGAAGATGTTGTTGATCGAAAGGTCCAAGTGTTGAAGATGTCGTTGCTAATTGAAAGATCAAAATGCTGAAGATGTTGCTAATCAAAGACTGAAGATGTTGCTGATGATGAAGACTGAAGATTGAAGATGAAGACTACATGATGTTGAAAAGCTTCAAATGATTTATAGATGTGTTACCCTGCTGATGTTGAGGATGTCCCCTATCTCTAATCTTGTTGTTGTTGATGTTGCTGTAGAATACCCTTCTCATTAAGGGGGAGTGTTGAAATATTGTAACTTCGAAGAATATTCTATATGTATCTTTTTGTGGTCCCCGATGGTCCTACCGGGAGAACCACTTGTATTACATTGTACCCCGATGCTCCTAATCGGAAGAACTAATAAGAGTCATGAGGTAGTCCCCTCTAATTGTAAAGGTGGGTCATCAACACCCTAGTGTGGTTACTTGAGCCTACATGTGTAACTCGAGCCTACATGATTTAACTCGAGCCTACATGTCAAATGAGTTAACTTAAGTGAACGGATGAATATATATAGAGGTGTAGTGCTCCTCATTTGAGACACACACACTCTCACTTGTGTAGCGCATTAGTGGAGAAGAGAAGTAGCTGGAGAAGGAGGAGGATCAGGCTTTGATCTCCTTGCTGGTTTTATCTTTGATCTTTTTGGGGCATCTATATTGAGGAAGCTTTTGCGGGGTTTTCCCAGGATAAATCTTTGTGTTCCTTTTTTATGGTTGTGCTTGTCTATCTTTCAGTGATCCTGTTTATATGCTTTTGTCATGAAAATGAAATGAAATACTGATGTCTTAGCTAAGCATATGAAAATTTAACACCTTATTGGCCATGTGCCGCTCATTTTTGAACATGTCTGGTTTTTCTTTGTTTATGTATTGTTCACTTGATGGCTTTTGCCACATCCTCCTTGAACTATTGGAGGTTTTGTCTTTGTTTAATTGGAAGGCATGTTTTCCCTCCCAAAGGGAGGGTCATTTTTTATCTGTTTTCCTTCCCGGGGGGAGGGTCTAGGTACACTTTGATACTCCATATCTGCTCCACCTGAGCAGGTTGGTCTGTAACTATGCTTGTACTATTATTTTCTCTTTTTTTAATAGAATAGATCTCAACTTACAAAAAAAAAACAAATAGTGCACATGATGCCACATATGCAGGCCATCTCTCGACTTGGTGGGTCAAGTCAAAGAATCTGCACATCAAAGAATTTGTTCTTCCCGTGGAAGACAATGCTCTAGCGATTTTCTTGACTAGAGATATTTGCACATGGAAACGTGAAGCACATTGATCCTACTAACAACTTGCTCTCACTACTTAGCAAGGACTTGCTGCTCAATAGCTCCCCTTGTTTGTTTATGGTCCATAGACATCATTCAATCTAATCCATTCCTTGGCCATGGCCAAAATCATAGATATGAGTTATGGCCGTTTTTATTAATTATGAAATATTTTTGTTAAAGTATTACATGATTGGCTTAGTTAATATGATCATCCCTACCTTTAAATTTTCTTTAATTTTTAGATCTTAGCAAGACTATAAATTCATTTAGCAACACAAAATGCCACTTTTCCATAAATCATTCGTTCACTCTATTTTTGGCCCCTACCCCAAAATATTATGTCTCTAAATGGCATGTCTATGACTGATAGCATTTTCATGTGCTTCCTCCCATCCATCCCATCCAACGGTCCAACGACTGGTGGTAGCAGTCCAATTGGTATTCATTAATTCTTTGAGTACGCATAAAATCAATAAATGATTTTAATAACGTCCATGAGGCTGAGCATCCTAAGAGACCAAAAGAATCACAACCCTAATTCCTCTCCATACTCTTTTCCATGTCAGATCTGCTGCTGTAAATCTTGACTAGAAGACTTGCAATCTGGTTTATCTTATCTTCTTAAAAAAGATGGTGCATGTTGTTGGCCTTTAAGTTGTCTTTATATTGAATGCAGATATCCTCGTAGGTTGCACATTCCATAACAAAGTGTCACTCTGTCTCCACCACACCCTTGTTGCAGAATATGCAAGTTCTCTCTTCCCACACTTCCTTAGGTACCGTCCACCTACCTGTCTCACATCTAAGGTGATGTGAACCCGTCCTTAGTTGAACAACTAACAACTTTGCTTTTCCTTTGATAGCTGCCCCTAAATATGTCTTCTCACCATGATCACAATTTGGGTTAAACTCTTTGATGTAGTAGTCTTTTTTATGCCCACTATGATTGGTCCACATGGCAATCCTGAATTTTTTAGTCACGAAATTTTTTATTTCTTTCTTGGTGTTAGGACATTCATGTAGCTTGATATTCGACTTGCTTAGCCATTTTTTGTTTTGCTTCATCCAAGTTTTCTTTCTACGGCCTAACTCCTCCTCCATAGTTACCTTGGGTCAGCGTTGATTATCCATGTTTTCAACGCTCTTTATATAGCTTATTAGCTTGGTTATCGGCGTTGCCTCCAGTGGGAAAGTACCTACTTTAGCTATAAGTATTTCGTACGGTACCGTGGCTTTAACTTTGACATTGCTAGCAATTAGTTGCTTTTGAATTCTTTCTAGTTGTCTCCATCCACAAGTTGACATGTTGATTCCCCAAACTTCACAGCCATAAAGGACAACCGGTGTGACTAGCAAACCAAAGAGGGTCTTTTTGGTTTTCCAATACCAAAGTTCTGCTTTTCTACACCTGTTTTGAAGTGCGAATGAGGCCTTCCATCCTCCCTACACCCTTTTCACCCTACATGTCTCCCAACTGAGCTTATAGTGGAAGTCAATCCCAAGATATTTGTATTCCTTCACTATCTCCAATGGGATGCCTTCAAAGAGGAAGGTGATTGGTTTGCCTTTTCTACTTAATGAGACGATCATGATTTTGGTCTTGGAAATGTTCACTTGCATCCCGACCTCCTGAAAAAAGTGTTCTAAGGACCTTAAGTGCTCTATTAAACCATGTGTTGTTTGCGAAATTAGAATAAGGTCATCCACATACAAAAGCAACTTCACCACATAACTTGCTAGGTGGACACCCTCACCATTTGTTTTGCTCAACCAAGCTTCTAACCTACCAATATATAAACCAAACAGCGTGGGGTTAAAGGAAAACCTTGCTTAACACCAATACCACTATCGAAACATTCAGACATTCCCTTGCTTGTTCTAATTTTAGCACGAACCTTTTCATAAAGCCTGTGGATTGCCGCTCTATAGCCATCTGGGATACCCAACTCTTCCATTCTGTTCCAAATTTTGTCTATAGCCATTGTATCGAAGGCTTTCTTAAAGTACACAAAACAACAATATGTTGTTCCACCTTGTTTGTTCCACATTTTCTCTATGAAATGCCTAAGGGCGATACAATGGTTAATAGTAGAGTGCTTAGGCCTAAATCCCACTTGCCCTTTTGCTCTTTTCCCCTCATCTTCTGCCCATCTGTTGATTCTCCTCTCTATCATGCTCCCAAAAAACTTTCCCATGAGGGGATTGACCATAATAGTGCGGTAATTAGAAGGGTTATTGATATCTCCACTCTTAAAGAGAGGAATGACCACGCTGGTGGTCCATTCTTCCAGAAATCCATCTTGGGTGACCCCATTGAAAATTTCCTTTATGTGAGGGGCAAGGAGCTCAACTCCCCATTTAAAAAATTCAGCTTGAAGCCCATCTATGTCCTCCACCTTGCCGCTTGCTAGTTTCTTTATTCGCTGCTTGATATCGTCCACTGTGAATAGCTCCATTGATGTTTCCACTATGGGAGGAGTATCCTTCTTTTGTAACCGCTCGTAAAGAAGCCTCACATATTCTAACCATTGGACATCTGTGATACTGTTTTTGGTATGCTCTTTCCTTTGTTGTAACTCTCTCCAAAAACCTTTAGGGTTGTGTTTTCTAAGAGATATTATATCCTTTCTTCTTGTATTTACATAATCCTCTCTTTTTTATTGTACTAACTTCTCATACTTCCTCTTGTTTTATTTGTTGAACTTTCCCTCTTTTAAAGACCTCTTGGCTACCTTGCAATCTTCATCATACCACGGGTTTGCCAGAAAAGTACGTGTAGCTCTCTTCCTAGGATGAGACTGCTTGCATGCACTTAAGGCCTTGTGGATTATTGGGATCAACAAACTACTATGCGCATGACTATGACCATTTGCCTTATTGATTGTCATATTTGTCCTTTTATATTTCATTTCACAAAACTGTTGCTTAAGGGCAACACTAAATCTGTCCCTATTTTCATGATTTAGGAGGATTTTGGCCTTGCCAAGAGTTTTCTTTTGCGTGCCAAAATTTTGATTATTGTGGGGACTAGTGGAGGCAAAGTCCAACTTAACAAATAGGGGGGCATGGTCAGATTTAATTTCAATAAGCCGGTCCCGTATATCAAACTTCAACACTCTAGGAATAAAAACTTGAGAACAAATTACACAATTTACCACACTTTGGCCATTGTATGTTTTGCATGCGATACCCCTTGAAGTTGGACACCTTCTCATTCCATTACAAATAACCATGTTAGACAAGCTACACATTCCCAGTAACTTTGCCCCAAAGTGTGTCACTTCCCCATCACCATCTTGTGAAACTCTTTCCCATGTTTGGTCTCCACTTTCCTCCAACCATAAGGGATTGCTTTCCCCTCTTTCTTCATTGTTGAGATGTAGAGATTGGTTGTTAGCTATCCTTGCGTTAAAATCACCTATTAAAATTATTTCTCCTTGGGAACTAAAGAGAGAGAAATCTCTTTTCAAAGAGGCATACTGGTCTTCATTGTCTAAATTGCCTCTTTTATAAATCTTTGAGTTTTTGGGGGTGAAATAACACACAACCAACGTGAAAGTAACCTCTTTCTCGTTTATTTGCAACCAAATGTATTGTTTGTTTGGGTCCTCTTTCTCCACTTTTACAGTTCCACCTCATTTTTCATTTATTAGCATTGTGACTCTCCCATGTCCTTTGCCCGTCCCGATTCATTTGTTCCAAACTTAAATATTCTTGTAACCCTCAAAATCTGGAACCTTGGATCATGTTCTTATCCTCTATGTTCCTTAAACTGACTCTCACATGTCTTTCTTTTCCTCCTTCTATCTTCCTTCCAATACCGCTTGCTTGATGAATACTCCCCGACCATTTTAGTTTATCTTTGAGGAAGTCTCTTGCTAGAGTGTCCGTCCTCTCATTTTCCCCAAAGTCCCTCAACCCTTTAATGATGATATTTGTAGCCTTTCCTTGCTTATCATGTTCTTCCTTTATCTGTATTCTGATTTGTTTCTCAATGATTTCTCTTTGTTTATTTGTGACCCACTTACAACCTGTGACCATGATTTCGCCTCTTCTATCCAATATTTTACCTGATTTTCTTTAACTTCCGAGTTGGCTAACGCTACCTGGATTCCCTGTAATTGTATTGTTTCTTCTTCTTCTTTTATCGCTTATGATTTCCTGAATACGAACATCCTCAACTGTTCTAGTTCTTGTTTCATGTTAGCCATTTCTTGCTGTCCCATTTCTATTTAACTGTGCATGCTTAAGATTTGTTCCTTAAGGGTTATATTTTCTACCTCTAATTTGCTCTTGAACTCAACAATTTTGTTTACTTTGTTGCCTTCATACCATCTTTTCTCTTCTAAAATTTCAAGTCTCATTTTCATGTTCATAAGTTATTTAACGTATAGTTCAGATGACCGCATTAATGGAGTTGACGTGGGACTGTATATATCCTTGTTGTCATGGCTATTTTCTTTACTACCCTCTATGTTTGTCATAGAAACATCTGATTTGTTCAAACTTGTTTCCATATTCTTAAAATTTTATATTTGCTTCACCCTAGTGTGAGACGCCTTACTGGATAAGCTGTTAGTTTTAGGTAGGATCATTGCTAGTTTCTTATTATGTGGTTTCCTTAGCTTGCGGATTTGCCTACGCTTTAAAATCCCCTTGTACTACTTTGTGTTTACGAAGACCAGTCTTTCTTCTATGTTGCCTACATCCTTTTGCAAGAAATCTTCCATAAAAGAACCCCATGCTCTTGCTAAATCATCCACTATTACCGTAGGTTGGCGAAGAGAAGATCCAATGGCAAACTCAGGGTTATGTTTCCAACCCGAGTTGAAAACCTCTTGATGGACTAGTTTAGCAATGGTAATGGTAATGGACCATTCAACGGATATTGTGAACCACCGATGTATCCTATCCCCTTCCCAGTAAATGTATAGTTTGCAGAATTGTTTCTTGTGTGAGTGAGCAGTGGTGTTTATGCTCCCCTTTCTTTGGGGGTCTGGCCCACCAAAGCTAAAGTGTCTTCAGTTTCCTCCATAATAACTCCCCTATTTGTTTTGTTGGGTTTTTTAGACAATTTTGTTTTTCCCACCCAGTGATCAAATTTGAAGGGTGGGTCTTAATTTCAATTGGAAGGGCATTTGTTCTCTCATCCTTCCAGAGATGAAGGGTAATATAAATAATTGTATTCAATTGACAAGTATAAATTAATTAAACCTTTTCACCAAAAAAATGCAAAAAACAAATATTGTTCTTTCAAATTTTTACAATCTTAAACAATTGAGCACCCCTTAATATCTACATGAAAAAACTGATATATTTTCAATGAAACTTATTTTAAACAAATTAAGTTGTCATATATATATCATTAATTTTATAGTTCAGTAACATAACAATTATTATATTGAATTTTTTCAAGTTGGAGCACACTTCATTATACAAAAAAAACTACTTAGACTATGCCATAACCATATTGGGGCATCCATGTGCAATCCAAGCTTGAGAGATGTAAGAATGATAAGGATTGGGAACCTAAGAAAAAATAATACACAACCCAAAAAACATTATTTTTTTTTCCTACATACCAAGCAAGTTAGCAAAGCCACCATACAAATATGTTTCTTCAACACTTGTCGTGAAATCATACATGTATGTGATGGAGGGGCCTAAGTCAATTGAATCATTGCAACTCATTGCATGTTTGAGTCTCAACAGTCTGCCTTTTAAATTGAACCAAAATACCAAAAGAAGTTTATTAATGGCTAGATTTGAGAAAGTTCTAGGTGTGAGTAATTAAGGGCTTGTGGCTCTAAAATTTGTTGTGTTTTGTACCAGTCCACGATTTAGTGAATCGACAGTCACCGGTAGGAATTTAACTTATTTAATAAAAACAATTAATGTGTATAACTTCTATGTCGAAACCCTTTTGATGCATGCCACTACCCTCTTTATTGTCTTACCAAAAGTCATGATAATGAGGAAGAAGACCTAAAATCATGGACTTCCCCTTCAAAGAATGCCTTGCAATCACATTGGTAAGGAGTGATAAGAAGATCACAAGAATCCAACATGTCAAATCTCAGTTGATAGTGTTAATCAAAGACTTAAATGGTAAATTTAATATAAGACTTACTTATAGTTGTCTCTTACTCTTTGCGTCTTGACACGTTTAATTTTTATGGTTGTCTTTGCCCCTTGACCCAATTCGTATTATAAGGTGAGGATGTGCATGCATAATAATCCTTAGTTATGACCATGAGAGGAGGATTTAAAGAGAAGAGGATGTAAAGACAAGTAATTTTTATATATATTTTGGTAGAGCTGAGGACAAATGTTGTGAGAAACCACAAATGTTTGGAAGGACAGAGGGAGATTACATCACGATCATGCCACCCATCAAATTGAAGGCTATTCTTGAGCCAACAATTGTTTATTTTATTTTATTAATAACCATTGTTTCTCCATATCGTGTGCCCAATGAAACCTCTCAATAGCAATGCATAAATCGACTTCTGCACAGTTTGTGATCCTAGCTACATGCCATTATTTGTATTTGCATGACATCAGATGTTCTTTATAGTTGTCGTGAGCCCATGATATTCTTGCAATAAATGAAGTCTTGTAGAGGAGGACTTATCAAACCGACCTTTTAAATTTCATTTTGACGAAAAAAGAGTGGACATTGGTAGCGGGGTTCACATAGGTAGTAGGCACAAATTTTTGAACTCCTTTCGGGCCTAGTAGTAGACTAGTAGTTGTTCTTTTTTGTTATAGTCGTAGTTGTTGACGAAATTTCACACTTTAGATTGCAGCCCCAAGTGTCTTGAGAGTTAGAGTCACATCTCGATGGCTAATGCCTCGTAGTCATCAATGATAAATGGGCATCTTGCACAACTAAGCACCGAGTGCATGACACGAGTGAGTAAATGATTATAATTTATCATATTTCCAATGTTTTGAATGATAAGTTGAACTTTATAGCATAGGAATTTCAACATCATGAGAAATTTATATGGATGGGTAATTTCAAATGTTTCCCTTCTTTTTAAATGTCAATATAAATTATGCCCTTCTTATTTGGAAGGATAAAATTCAATTTTTTGTTTTTGTTTTTGAAGGGCAATTTTAACTTTACACTTTTAGAAATGGCTAGAACCTTTTGGAAGGGCTAAAACAGATTCAATTTTAAACACTCTTCCCACTCTTGATTAGTACCATCTCAAAGGAAATAAACAAAACATAAATGAAAAACAAGAAAAAAGAAAAGAGAAAAAACAAGAAAAAGAAAAGAGAGAAAACAAGAAAAAGAAAAAGAGAGAAAACACTCGTTACACCTTATCTTTAGGTAGTGACTTCTTGTTGAATGTTTAGATAAGACTGAGCACCTCTCCCAACCAAAAGGTCGTCGGAAGTGCCGCTTCTCTTCTCGTGGAAGTGTCCTATCTGGAAGTGTTCTATCTCTTTGTGCTGTTAGTTATGAGGTGTAGATGAGTTGGCCTTTGTGGGGTTTGGGTCTTATGTTAACACCTCATGGTGAAGGGTTGAACAGCCGTGGGGCCTTTCGCTTCTCACATTCAAAACTAAGGCTGGCCCCGGCCAAACTTGCTGCTACTATTCGTGTGACTCTGTGATCTACTCCAGCTCTACTCCGCCGCGGGTCAATGTTCCTGCTTCTGGAAAAAAAAAGAAAAAAACATCTCCTTGTGCCGTCGGAATCTGAAACCACAGTCCGTCGCCAGCGAGTTCCGTCGGAAGAACACTTTCACTCCTTTCCGTTTCGTCCACGAATTTGAAGATATCTGGTATAAACTCCCACAATGCTAAAAGTGCCGATTCGATCCAAGCACAAAAGATAACAAGGCAGTAGTCGCTGCATCGGAATGAATGTGTGTCGAAATGGACACTTTCTTTGATGAGCTAAGCATTTCGAGTGAATGAAGTGTGTTCCTCCTTTTGTTCGTTTGCCAAGTTGCTTCCGCTTTCGGAGGAGAATGTTTTGTACTGCCCCAACAATGCCATTCCCATTACTTCAGTATTGTGCACCTCCAACTCCCGGGTACCTCCACACCTTCACTGTAATTCTCTCTTTTGATCTTTAGATTGTCTCTATTGTTTCCTGTGAATAGAAATGCAGCTCTTATGTATTTTGTGGGTTTATTCCCTGGACATAGTCAACTCTATTTTAGCAATTTTAGAGGCCATTGCAGGCTCCATCCTTATGATTGCTTCCTGTATTGTCCGGCTCCCGTTCTAGGGCAACCGTTTCCAGGGCATTAAAAGTACCAAAATTTTATAAGTGAGCTAACTATCGTATCTAGCAAAGAAAAGATAACCATGTCAGGTTAACCGGGTTAGGAAAATAAGATGTTGTCTTAGCCCCGTCTGGATTTAAATGTCACAAAAATGGCAGCACTCTGTTTAAGGTGGTTGATTACTCTGGAAGCTTTCTCAATTCTATATCTAGCAAAAATATATCATAGTACAATCCCGTGGAATGTACAAAAGTAGAAAACTGAGAAATGGCATCTTGGTGCGATACAATCCCCATGAAAACAAATGCGGATGTTATAAAAACAAAAGATTAAGCTGTTGCAATTACCATGCTGGTGAATCAGGTCCCATTATATATGGTCAATGTCCTCGGGAAGCATTCTCAATCTTATATTTAGCAAAAATATATCATAGCGCCATTTGGTAGAATGCCCAGAAGTACAAAAATGTAAAACAACATTTTTGGCGGGATACAATCCTACGAAAACAGTTCAATATTAGAAAAACAAAATAATATTTTGCTGCAGTTACCATGCCAGTAGCTGAAGGATCATTGTTACAGTTATTGGATGTTGGGTTTAACTTATCAAGATATCATGTCTCCTGGTGCAGAAGATATCGCTGAAATTTTTGGCACATCGTAAAAAATCGTGAATTTTTCTGACTGCTGATTTTTCGGCATGGGAAAAATTGTGAATTTTTCGGACTGCTGATTTTTCGGCACGGTAAAAATTGTGTTTTTACCTAAAATTGCCATCTTTAGAAAAAATCGTGATTTTTCGGCAAAAAAATCATGCCAGAGGAGGAAACATTGCCCAGGTTTGGTGTCAACCCACTTAAAGGGCGATTTTTGGTTTTTTATTTGTCTTTGTCATTGTTACACAGGGGATGCGCTCCCTATTACTTAATAATAAAAGTCAACATTCTTTTTTCTTTTCTATCTATCGTTTTACTTAAATATTTAACATTACTATTAATTGTTTCTCATGTTTCAGGATGTTTGAGAGTGGTTACATCCAAATCAAACTTTATATGGGGAAAGTAGAATTTCATATCCCATTCAGAATTTAGTAGATTTAACAGTTTTTCAGGATTTAAGGATTGGTCAATGTGCAGCATTTCCCCTGGTTTCAATCATGTATGAGGGTATGAGATTGATGTTTAATCAAGGACGCCAAGCCCTATATGTACCCAGATGATGATGGTGATTAGTCTATTGTAGAAAGATCATTTACGATATATTATGTTACATTGTTATCAGTGATCATCTATGAAACCGGACATGTCCAAAAGGGCCTGCGTGTCCCATGTCCGCGTGTCCGACATGGACACGCTGACAGAGCGTGTTGGACACGACTTTCAGCGTGTCCCTATTTAGGACACGCGTGTCCCACTCTGTCACCAATGTGTCTTGGAACACGTTTTCCTCTGAAAAAACGCCCATAATTACTTTTAAATCAAAATTTTCACTTTCATTTTATCATTTGCAAGTGTGGAGAGGGCTCTAAAGTGTGTTTGTTGTGCAGGTGAAGAAGATTTGAAGGATTTAAATGTGTAATTACTAATGTTAAATGTGCATTGGTTTGATTTCTATTGAATATTTGTAAAAATTTGGATCTATGTCTATATTTTTAATATATATAAATTTTAAAATATATATATACATAACGTGTTCTACGTGTCCTGATTCTGGGGTCACCGTGTCCGTGTCGGACACTCGAATCCCCATGTCCTTCGTGTCCCGTGTCCTCGTGTCAGGTGACTTAGAACTGATCATGTATGTATTGATTCCTTAGGTTATAATTTATTAAAAATTTAAATTTAAATGATTTATGTTTCAATTTGCATGTATTCTCATATAAATTTTGTAGTATTTCTGATGGGGTCCCCTATGTTGAAGACCTTGACGTCCCCTTCGAAGTTTACTAAAATCTGGTAGAAACTTCTACATCGATGATGCAGGAACTTATATTGGCAAACAAACTATGACCTTTTCCTGTAAAAAGGGGAGAGGTCATTGATTCTCTAGGATAGGCTGATAGCTAGCTGCTACACTTGTCATTGTAGACGACTCATGATGATGAGATACATTTATATATTTGATGTTATTTTGTATTGGTTATCCACTTTTGAGTCCTTTATTGAACATCTATCAGGTTTTAGAGTTTAGTATTGACTCTTATGTATCATTTTGATTTTGCACCCACTACATCATATATATCGGTGTTTTCCCTATATTTATGTGCCAATGTGTTTATTTGATGTTGTTACTGGTTTATATGTTTAAAAAATTGAAAACATGAATTTATTTATGTTTTTCTTAATGCTTGTCATGGTTTGTTGATTTTTGCTGATTTTTTCCCCTATGTCACTGGGAAGTTGTATTTGGCACCCATGTCGTTTTTTTGCCATTGCTGATGTTTTCAACAATGATCTCTAGTTCCCAAAGTGTGTACGTATCCATATGAATCAGGTCCCATTACATATTGTCAATGTTCCTACGATTAGGGTTATTAGATGGTTCCTTTGGAAGCATTCTCAACCCTATATCTACCAAAAATATATCATAGACTATCTGGTGGCATGTCCAGAAGTATAAAATTAAACAATGACATCTTGGCGGGATACAAGCCCCATAAAACAATTACTGATTTTATAAAAAACAAGAGATTATTCTGCTACAGTTACCATACTAGTGGCTAAAGGATCCTTGTTTTCATTATTGGATGTCGAGTTCAACTTATCAAGATATCAAGTCTCTAGTTTTTAGAGTGTGTACGTATGCATCTAGAGGTTTTGAACCTGTAACCCCTTGTAAATTCCAGTGGCATATATGTTTGGGTTCCATTACTATTGCCAAAGCAAGCAGATTAAAACTGCCATAAATACTAGCAAGTAAAGAATAACAACAAACTTAAGGAAACCCGTTGCAATATGATATCAGATAGACTACAGATTACGGAGGTAAAAGAACAACTATGTTTCTGTGATGCACATAGTGACTAAAAACTGATGGATTGGAGATTTATCTGTGATGCACATAGTGACTAAAAACTGATGGATTGGAGATTTAGTAATACTTAATAGAATGCAACCTGGTTTTGGGGAATCACAATGGAGACAACGACATATTGATATAATAAAGTTTTAACAGAAAGATCACAACAAAAAATGATGAATTTTCACTGGTGAGTTGACAGAGTGTTGAGGTGTCCACATCAGAGTTTTATTGTCATTGCTGTCTACCCCAAAGCAATTAGGATGGGGGCAAGTCCTGGGCAGTTTCGATAGAATAGGTAACTCTCAAACTTGGTGCCTAAGCTGACAGAAGTTCGATCTATGTAGTGCACTGCAGGGACATGTTTCTCGAAGCGCATCCAAAAAATGTAAACAAGATGTATCTAAAGGGGAAGACATTTGATTTTATGATTTTAGACAAAAGGCTCAGGAATCAGGATGAACCCCAAACGATTCTATAATCTGATGGTACCCTGAGAGAGTTACATATTTTTCCTCAATGTCAAAGCTGAAAGATAGCAGTGAAAATGCCCCAAGATTTCTTTGAGTCATGTATATACTATAAAGTCGCTGAGATCTATTCAATTGAATTTGAAACTAGAAATGTCTCTGAAATGATTTAGTTCTGAAGCAAAAAATAGCAGAGATAGATCATTCTTTTATTGTTGTTTGTTATTAAGTAATTTTTAGGGTTTTTTTGGATTTTTTTCTATTATTTAGGTTGTTTTTTTATGTTACTTATTTGCAAGGGTTTAACTTCATTACAGGTTTCATTTATAGCCTTGAAGAATCTTCATTTTAGCCTGCAAGTAATTCCTAGGGCATAAAGTTAAACATCAACCTTTAAAACGCAAACCCTAGGGCCTAAACAACAAAGTTGCAAATAGTTAGCAAGAGACAATGAAAATGCCAAGAGAGAAGGGCTTTGCTTGGGCTTACTATGAAAAGATCCAGGTTCAATTAAGTTGATCTATAAATTTTGCAAAAATCATTATAGTGGCAGCATTTTTAGATATAAATACTACCTTACCAGGATTCTTGGCCATGGCATTAGTCCTTGCAAAGATGCTCTTGAGACACGAAGGAAATATGGCCATTGATTGCATGGATGAGCTTAAAACAAAAGAAACAAGAATAAATAAAGAAATGAGAAATATTGTGGGTGGACAAACATTTTCTTACACCCCTTTGTCACCCCCGTTTGTTGAATCCTCAATGTTGGGTCCAAGTTTTCTGTAAATTTTCCTTTAATATTCAAACTAGGGCTAAACAGTGCATGCAAATCTCTACTGATAAGCACACATGAATATCTTTTACAGCATGCAGTGAAATATAAAACTGAGAAATAAATCACAACATCACATCACAATATTGACACTATTATTTTGGGTATGGAAACCCCCGGAAAAACCCAAGATAGGAAAACCGGTGCAACAGTCAGATATAGATTTTATTATGAGAAAATATGGAACTTTTATAATCACTGCAAATTCACCCAAACTTGGCGAATGTAGTACCCGGCAGAATCACTGGGCAAACCCAGCTAAACCTCAACACCCTCCTGTGTGAGTGTACGACCCAGCTGTACGAAGCTCGGTGATCCTGTTGCTCACTTCTCCGTCTTCCTAGCTAATTCCTCTGTCTGACTTTCTCTCCTTGTCTGTATCCTGTCTCTGTCGGAATACAAGTGTGTGTGTCCTCTCTACCAATTGATCTTTCTCTTATAACTTTAGGTAAAGCGAAGACCTTAATTTCACTTTCACTTTTAACTAGTGGTAAAGCAAAAACCCTAATTTCACTTTCACTTTAACTAGTGTTCACTAATTAGATCACTTTAATTTTTTTTCCAAAGTAAACTTAGGAAAAGTAAATTAAATACAACTGGTTTCCTAATTTAAGTTTTCTGCATGCAAGAACACATGCATGCAAGAAGACCTTCCTTGTTGCTGCTAGTTTAACACTCCCTCTCAATGAGGAAGGATTCGGTAGCAACCCCAACTTATCCTTGAACTTCACAAAACTCTGCCTGCAAAGTGCCTTGGTTAAAATGTCGCCACTTGCTCATCTGTCTGTATGTACTCCAACCGAATGGTTCCTCTCTGAACTCAATCTCTCAAGAAGTGGTATCTAATGTCTATGTGTTTGCTTCGGTCACGGAACACTGGATTCTCAGATAGCTTGATGCCACTCTGATTGTCACAGTGAACTATTGTAGCCTCTAGCTCACACTTGAACAACCCTGAAAGTAACTTCCTCAACCACATACCCTCACAAGTAGCCATGCTGGTTGCCATGTACTCAGCCTTTGCCGAGCTCAATGCAACTGACTTTTGCTTCCTGCTGAACCAAGAGACAACCCCTGACCCAATGTTGAAGCAGCAACCTGAAGGACTCTTTCGGTCCTCTACACATCTTGCCTAGTCAGCATCTGTGAAACCTGCTAACTGCACACTCCCCCTGTGCTGATAAACCAATCCATACTCCACTGTACCTTTGATGTAGCGAAGTATGTGCTTCGTAGTCGTCCAATGCACTCTCCGAGGGTCCACCATGAACTGACTCAAAGAGTTGACTGTAAAGCTGATGTCTGGTCGAGTGTTGACCAGATACATAAGCGTTCGATAAGTTGACGAAACAAGGTAGGATCAAATCCGTCTGACCTTGATGCATCAATTTTCCTCTAGTTGGAAACTAGAGGTATAGCCATAGGCTTGCAGTCCTCCATCCTGAATCTCTTCAGGATCTCTTTTGCATACTTCCCCTGTCCGATGAAGAAGCATCCATCTCTCTGCCAAACCTTCAAGCCCAAAAAGTAATGCATCAGCCCAAGGTCTTTCATCTCAAACTCCACTGCAAGATTAGACTTGCAGTCTCCAATCAACCTTTCATCTCCTCTAAAAAGAGATCATTCACATATAGGACCAGTATGAGAGGCACCTCACCTGTCAAGAAGTACAGGTTGTGGTCAGCCTCACTCTGCTAAAATCTCATCTCTCGTAGATAGCTGTCAATCCTCAAGTACCATGCTCGAGGTGCCTGCTTGAGCCCGTAAAGAGCTCGATGCAGTCTGCATACATGCGTCTCTCTGTTCTCCTCAAACCCCTCTGGCTGCTCAATATACACCTCCTCCTCTATCACTCCGTTGAGGAAGGTAGTCTTGACGTCCATCTGATGGACATGCCAACCCATCTCAGCTGCTAGTGAGATAATGGTCAGAATGGAAGAATACCTGGCTATAGGGGTGAAGGTCTCCTCATAATCAATACCCTCCATCTGTGAAAACCCCTTTTCCATGGAGCGTGCCTTATACTTTTCCACACTTTCGTCTCCTGCATGCTTCACCTTGTAGATCCATTTGGATCCCACTACCTTTTTCCCTTGTGGCCTCGGCACAACCTCCCATACCTAGTTTTTCATAATGGAGTCATACTCCTCAACCATAGCCTCTTGCCACACATCATGTTGTGCAACCTGCGCGAAGCTGGAGGGTTCAGAGTTAATCAACTTTGTCATCAGTGCCATGTAACTAAACCTCTCTGGTGGTACATTTCGTCTAAAAGGTCTCTGTGGAGGATCAACCTGCCTGGAATCTTGTATTGTGGACCTAAACCACTTAGGCCTTGGCCTAGTGTCAACCTGCTACGGCTGCTGGATATCCATCTTTTGCTGCAGCTCATCCTCCAAGTCAATGACTGTAGGATCTTGTCCACTTGACTCCCTCTGACCACCAGAACCTATGCTCTGTGTCTGTACTTGTACCTGTACATCTGGCTCCTCCTTCTTGACTCTCGACTCTTGTGTTGGCTGTTGTTCTGCTAGTAAGTCCAAAGATCTCTGCAAGGCCCTGTCCTCATCGAACTGGACATCCCTGCTCACGATGATCCTCCTATGAGCCGGAATGTAAACTCTATATGCCTTTGAAATCTCGCTGTAACCAACAAGTAACCCCTTCTCTCCAGAAGGGTCCAACTTCTTCCTATTGTGAGGATGAACATGACAATAGCAGACACTGCCAAATATGCGAATATGACTCACATCTGGCCGAGTGCCTGTGAAGACCTCCTCCGGTGTCTTCCTCCCGAAAGCTGTGTGGGGACAACTATTCTGAATGTATACTGCAGTCTTGTATGCCTCGACCCAGAGGAATAGTGGTAATCCCTGATCAAATAGCATGGACTTGGCCGCTCCAACCATAATCCTGTTCTTCCACTCTGCAACTCCATTCTGTTGTGGGTAATGGGATACAATGTGCTCTTTCTTGATCCCCTCAGCCGAATAATACTCCATGAACTCATTGGAAGTGTACTCACCTCCGTTGTCTGTTCTCAACACCCGAATCTTCTTTCCTGTTTGGTTCTCCACAAGAGTCTTGAACTCTCAGAACCTCTCAAAGACCTCTGACTTGGCCTTCAGGAGATAGATTCGGGTTTTCCTGGAATAGTCATCAATGAAGGTTACATAGTAATTGTAACCACTGGACGAATGGACATTCATAGGTCCGCATACTTCCGAATGCACCAAGTCCAAGGGCTCCTTAGACTTGTGCTCACTTTGTGGGAAAGGCTTCCCATGTTCTTCCCCAAAGCACAACCCTTGCAGTGGTTATGCTTTTCCTCTTGTGTTTGAGGAACTCCGATGACTGCCTGTCTCAAATGCTCCATGGTGTAAGTGTGCCATCCTCCTATGCCACAACTCACCTTGACTGCTACTGCTGTTGCTGACGAGAGCCTTTGCAGGCTCAAAGTGTAATATGTACACTTTCCCGTTCCTTTTGCCAATCACCCGATCCAAGCTCCTATCCCTTGGGCCTGATATACACTCTATGGTCACAGAACTTAACCTGATATCCCTTGGCCTCTAGAGTGGAGACTGATATAAGGTTCTTGGTCAGTCCTGGACCATATAACAAACATCAACAAAACTGAGTGTTTGCCAGACTCCCTCTCAAATGACACAGTGCCAACTCCCTGCGCCTGATACCGCGCATCATCACCCAGCTCAACGTGGATCCTTGATCCACCTTCCTGCAAGTCTCTGAAGAATCTCTTCTGTCCAGTCATGTGACTAGATGCTCCACTGTCAATGTACCATATGTTGCTCCTTGCGGTGCTTGCCATGCAAGCTATCAAGCAAAACTCCTCATCGAAGTTCCTGCTAAACTCATCCACCTTTGCAGATCTAGCCATCTGAGTGTTACTCTTCTTCTTCCTGTCTGGGCATTGGGAGGCAAAGTGTCCCTGCTTGTGGCAGATAAAACACTTGACCTTTGACACGTCAAGGTTCTTCTTATGTTGACCTTTTGTTTTAACTTTTTCAATGTTCAACTTGAAAGTCAAAGTTCAAAGTTCAAACTTCATTTCATTTTAAAATTTAGTTTATATTAAAATACAATTGTTTGACAAGTCCAATTGGCTTGAATATTTCAAGAGGGTTGATGGCTAAGTTGCATGAAACAGTGAAACACAACCCCCCAAATTTTGGCAAAGGGAAAATCCGATATATATATACACAAACCATAAATTATTAAATACATTTAGTTGCAAGCAACATTGCCAATGATAAATGATCGATAATACGGATAAAATTTAAATCATACATAAAACATCACATTTTACTCATGGACCCAAGTCTATATCATTTCATTCATGCAAGTAGTAATATCCAAAAACAACTTTTGTAAACAAGGCTATATAGTATATATCCAAAATTAGCCTTTATGTATGAGGCTACAAGTACAATGTATCAAACTGTGAACAATGAAGATACTAACATAGAAATAAAAGTAAAGCATGAGCTCAGACTAATCGTCATCCTCATTTTCATAGTCTTTTCAAACATAGAACAAAAAACATGTTCAACAACATAATGTAAAGTGGAAGAAGTATTTCCAATTCCACTTCTAGGTTCCTCAATATTTAGTGCAGTAAGAGAGAGGCCCAAGTTAGTAGATTTTGGCTCAACATCCCAATCTGCACAAGGCCCACTGCTATATTTTGGGCCTTGAGTGCTCAAGTTGCTTGTGTGAGGAGAGAATGAAGAGATGTTCTCCTTTATAACTTTCTTCAACTTAATTAGAAGCATCTAGAATTAAATTTATTTTAAAATTTAATGTATTAACCCTTAATTACTGAAATTCGTGGGAAAAAAGAGACTTTATGGTCCGGTTTTTTAATTGACGAGACTTTATTTGATGGGAAACGTGTTGTACAGGAGAGGAAACATGACGGAAACATGTTTCTATTTGCACGGGCGCATTTTCCGTAATGGATAGAAACGAGATTCTGTCCAGTACCATACACGTTTTTGAGTTTCAACGAGTTTCCGAGGGTGAAACGGGTCCTAGACCCGAGTTTCCTACAACTCAGGGTGATGGTGACAAACCTGCTATGGGTCATATTTATGAAGTGATGGATCTCGTTAAGGAGGTCATCAAAAGGAGATATAGGGATGAGGAGGCCCAAGTATACGCCTCTTTAGGATATTACTGTGAGCATTGGGATAGGATTCTCCCTTATACCCAACATATTTTTATGATAAGAATAGATTTAATGAGGAGGGGGAGGTTGGTAGAGGGCTTATGACATGCATTCAAAGGTGCATCACTAATCCATAAAACCAAAGCCGCGTAATTGTCCAACTACAAGATTATAGAATACCTGCAAAATTGTTTGCTTATGCTAGTGCTATACATGAAAGTTCTAAAATGTTGCCAGGTAGTGAGGTACCCTTAAAGGCTTGATCAAAATTCATTAAATTTTCTTTATATTATTTGTAAATGTTTTATTAAATTTTATTATTTTTATTTTTTTTAAGTTTTTAACTTTTAATATTTATCTTTTTTGATCTTGACTCTTGAACACATGCCACTTGCTAGGTCTTTGGTGGTAAAACTTTGTCAGTGATATGCCAGATTTGAAGACATTTTCAATTAAAATCTTAAAGCAGACCTACAGTGCTTCAGGTTGTGAGTGCAACTGAAGCATGTTTGAAAAAATACTTTCCAAGAAGCACAACTGATTAACAGAAAAGCGCTTAAATGACTTTGTTTTTGTCTATTACAATCTTTGGCTTCGTAACAAGCAATTACTTGGTGAGAGTCAGGACAATGAGGACCATGATACTTAGCTCAGTTTATCTAGATTCTAGATTCTAAGGCTTAATCATATAAATTTGAAGGATTGATTTAAAGTTTAAAGTTTAATTCACATTTCAATGTATCATGATGACAGATAGGTTTGGATCATTTTGTTATTGACCTAAACATGGAAGAGGCAGAGCTAGAGCCCACATCTGAATAACTTCGATTGGAGGAGGCTCCTCTTTTTTGCCTTGAGGAGTTGGAAAAACTTGAGGCTCAAGCATTTGAAGACACGGGAAAATCTGCTTCTTATTTTTTTTGCTATTTAGTATTTGATTTCAATATTTACTATTTTGTTAACTTTAATAAGCAGATGCTTCTTGTTACTGGTTGGAATGGAAGTCCAAGCCACCCGTAAGCATACGAGGGAAAATTGACCACTGTCAACTTACTCACTAGTCCCCAACTTCTTTGGAAGCCTAAGCCCCTCCTAGGGGAGAGCCCTATTCGACCCTGCAAAGACACTAAGACAAATTGTTCTCTTTCGAGATTGTTAGAGATCAGTGCCTAATGGAATCTAAAGAGTGAGTAGCAATATGCACCCCAGTTTGGTTATCAACTCCAGTTTAACGATGCATTCATGTATATCCAACTGACCCCAATGGGATAGTCACCTAAGTGATCTGCCACAATATCCCACTTACTTGCAATTTATGAAGCCAATATTATCCTCTACAAGTGTGCTATAAAGCCATGAATATTTATCACTACCAAACAATTATTCAAAACCTTAAGTACAACAATACCTCAATATGTAATACAGCAGTATGACAGACACATAAGAGTTATGAACGCAACACTTTAGCAAAAGAATTAAAGCAGGCACAACGGTATGTATCAATTGCACCCATGTGTTCGTAGCAACATTAGAAAAGTCTAAAAAGATTTCAACTTTGCATTTTTCTGAAATAAGTAAAGGACATTAATTGCTGACTGTATGTATGTAAACAAGAGTACATCAGTGTTTATTCAGTCATTACTTATAGCAGCACTACAATTGTGTCATTCATGGATGCATGTGCAGTTAGTTGCAATATAAAAATGTTGTACATACCAGCAGAAAGAGTTAGTATAGCAGCATTAAGTATTTAGTCACTTTATTACAGTCATGTGCAATTCATATCAACATCAAAATATTAGTAGTTTCCTTTATTCAAACAAGTGTGACTCGCTTATTGGAATGCCTACAAATACTAACCCTTTAGTTTGTTGGTGTGTAGGTGTTGTAGGACTGCTGTGAAGACAAGGTATAGGTGGATTTGGAGGGCTGCCACCGTAAAGGGGAGCCCTGTAAGTTAAAGGAAGATTCTTCACAAAAAGGTAGGTCAAGGAGAGTGACTGCTGCAAACAGTAGTGAGCCCGAGCCTTGGGAGCAGCCAAAAGCCTGCCTTTGGAGCAGACCCGTGAGGTGGAATGAGGGCAGCCGAGGGTTAAGGGAGCAATCAAAGGGCTGCTCCTATGGCAGACCCGAGGGTTAGGATGGGTTTAGGGTGGTAGAAAAGGGTTGTGGGTCTGCTACCATAACAGGCTGAGGGTAGAGGGAGGCTACAAGAAGGTTGCGGTGAGGAGAAAGGGCAGGCTTGAGTGAGCTGCGAGGTAAGGAAGGAGGGAGGGAGGGGTGGCGAGGGTCCCTAGGGTAGATTCTGGGGTCGTTTGAAGGAGCAGCAACGCTGTTGTAGCAGCTTGGGAAGGCTAAGGCAGCCTGCTAAAGGAGTAACGAGGGTAGTTTAGGCCTTTTTGGAGGTAGCGAGGGTTTAGGGAGAGCTGCTACTAGGGCAACGAAGGTCAAGGAAGGACCTAGGATAGGCCTACCGGCCCTAAACTAACCTAAGATAACCAAAACTAACTGAAAATTCTTATCTAAACACTAACCTAAGTAACCCTAGACTAGATTTGTGAGAGAAAGTGGTGTGAGGACCTAGGGAAACTCTACCCTAGCACAAGCCCTACCCAACCTGGGGCTTATAAGGAGAAAGGCTAACCTAGTAAGGAAGGGTCCTAGGTTAAGCAACTAGCCTAGAAAAACTAAGGAGAAACCCTAGGGCGCCTTCACAAGGAGACATGCCGTTGTTTGCTAAGGTGACAAGAAGGAAGGTAATGGCCTATCCTAGGGCAAAGTGCAGCTCTAAGGCTACCACTAAGACTCAGACATGCACATCCACTAGCATCCAAACAAAAAGGTAAGAAGCCTGACCTCCTTGTGCTTGTGTTCATCCAACAAATCGAAGCATCACCAAAAGAAGAGATTCACCAAAGAATTACCAGAAAAATAGCTTTCATTAACCATAAAACTTCCTTAAGAGGAGCGCATCCATCCAAAGAAACCCTAACAGGGGTAAAACAAGTGCATAGTGTATTATCCCATCAATTTTGTCTTCAAAATGAAAGTGAGGAGATCTATTTATATGATCTCACTCTCACTTTTTACAAAATATCTAGGCCTCCATGCCTTAAAATAAGTCAATTTGAAATGATAAAATGTCAACTGAAAATTAAAAGAAAATAATAATAAAATATAGCCTAAGATAGGCTTAAGGTAGGCTACCTGGGTATTTGTATCCCCAGGTGCCAAAACACGCTCAAATAAGCGAATCACTCTGAACGAAAGGCTGGAGTGAGCTAGAGGGAGTGCGCTATACCCCGTCTAACCCCTAGAATGCTGTAAAATCCCTCAACGCCCTCCTCAAAGCATGAAAAAGGCCTGACGTGGAGGATGCCTTCCTCTGAGGAGATAAGGCTAGGGAGAGTAGGAACCCACTGACTGAAGGGCTAGGAGGGTGTCTTAAGTGGCTGTGAAGGGAGACGAATGTCTCATAGCTGAAGCAAAGGCCACCAGATCACATAAACAGGGTATGGAGCCATGTGACCCAGTGGTCAACCCTTAGGGGCCTCAGACACCAACCTCCAGGTTAAAAAACCCCAATAAAGGGCAGTTAGCAGTGCCATTAAGCCATAGTACCCCTAAAGGATGACCAAAGGGCCAGCCATGACCACCATTGCTCGATAACACACCTCCTGGTCGAAAAGTTGGTCCTCTCTCCCCGGGGTACATTTGAAGGTGCGCTGGGTACAGGTGCAACGTAACACTTCCAACTTTCAGTTTGGAATATGGACTCATATTGTATATGAGATGCTTATTCATCTATAAAATTTTGGACATCTATTGATATTTTGGATTATATGGTCATGTCTTTATTGAATATCAATGGAAAACATTTCTTTTAATTCAAAATATGTCTATATCTTTTTTGTATTTGCCAATTTTTTCTCAATCCAATTCAAACTCCACTCTCTTGCCTTGTTGATTTTTTGTCAATTCAGAGTTTGGTAACATTGGTGTGGATTCCTTAGAGCCTAACTTTTGCGTATAAAACAACCCTTCCCCTCATCCTAAAACCCACTAATCTGTGTTTTTCATAGCAATATGCATTTCTAAGTTTGTAAGAGTGATTAGGAGCATAATGTATTTAAAGAATTGAATTTTCTATATTTTTGGTTCATTTTTTTCTCTTTTAAACCATATATAGATGTTGTCTCCCCATCCCAACTTTTCAAAGAATTTAACAGATCTGGTTTTGTATCTGTTTCCATACTATTGAGGGAAGATACATTGATAAATCATAAGACAATGCTAGCCATATCCACTAGGAAAAAGATTAATTTTAAGATACCATCTGTAAATATGTTTCATATGTTTCAATAAATCACACACACACACACACACACACATATACTGCAAATATATTTCATGTTGCAATAAATTTCACACACACACACACACACACACACATACTCATATACTGCAAATATATTTTATATGTTGCAATAAAGTTCACACACACACACACGCATATGAGAGAGAGATATGTATATGTACATCTCCCTCTCTCACTCTCTCTCTCTATATTTTCACTTGGAAAATACAAATTCCTGCTATTCATGGATAATCAAGGAATCCTTGATTACATATCGGTTGCATAACATGTCACGCTGTGAGATTTGAACCCAGGTGGGCAGTATACCAACATTCCTCTCTCTCTCTCTCTATATATATATATATATATTTGTATGTTTGTATGTATATTTCATATGTATATTTAGATAATATCATGGCTTGAATAAACCTAATAAATATAATAATAATTTACAAACCTGACTTGGTATAACTAGTTAGATAGGAACCTGAAATACATCCCTACTAAATATGGAAGCTTTCGAATCCATTTATGAGATAGACAATGTCAATGTCTTAACCAATTGTAGTGATAGTATTGTAGGGCTACCAAAATCCATTGAAATAACTATGGACGCCAAAACATGGGTATGCCCCTGATTTGACTTCAGTGCCATAGGGTGCATCCCTAGGCTGCCTATAGGACACTGTTCCATGCTAAGGTGTGGGACATGCATCCTTGGTCCCACATCGGGGATATGAAATGCATTGTCATCTCAGATTTGTGTTCTTAGCGTCCCATGTAGCAAAGGAATGCAAACCTTAATAACGTTGGGAGTAATTATACTTGCAATCTTCTTTTGTTAAGCATAAACGACCATTTCTTGACTTTGCTTGCTTGACTTGGATATATCTCATTTAAAATTTCAGTTTGACTCATGCGTTTACATTTGGGCATTATGTTTTCTTTAATTTTAATTGAAGTTGAAATTGCAATATTAACTTTAAACAAAATCTAAAATTTTCAATTGAAACTTGATTACCACAAACTCAAGAAATTATGAGAGATCTTACCTTTACAGAGAGACATCAGATTTCCTAGGGCAGTTTAGATTCTAAAATTCAAGCTATATTAAGACAAGCATGATCATAATGAGTACCTTACTAAACTAGAAGGAGAATAAACCTAAGCAATTTGCCAACTTCAAGGAGATGAATTCAAAACCATCCTCATAACAATTAGAGTAGGTAGTGTTCTAGGCTATCCTCTATATTGAAGCAACAAGCACATGATATATCATATATGTACTTATGGCCTTGGAAGAACATCCTTCTTAGGGATTGCCTTTAAAAGAGGAATATATTAAGGAAGAGGAAGATATAAGATAAGATAAATTATTTTTATTAATGTCAAACAAAAGAACAAAAAACGAGTAAATGGGACTACTAAGAACAATAGTATCAATATATTGTGGGAGTGCAAAGGCCACTCCTATGAACACCAAAACTAGAGAAAAGAAAGTGTGGTAGGAAAACAATGGAGCAGAATATAGATTGCTAAGGGCCAAAAACCAAATGTCCTAGAGGGATGCCTCATAATAAGAGGGTACAAGGGGAAGGGAAGAATCTTAAGTGCCCCTTGGTTTTGTCACTTGAAGAGGAGGGAACATTGCTTTGCAGATCATTCCCCTCAATGTACATGTTTCTCCTAGCATTTGAGGCTGAAGGTAAAAAACCTTATGATATAACACTGTTTAGAGGAACTGGTTTGCAGTGTGTATTGCCATCTCAACAAAGTAGTTTGTTGTTGTTGTTTGGAAGTTGAGCATTGCATGCTAGAAAGGTGAGCTTTGCCTCAAGATCTAAACTGATAACTCTGCAAGGGTCTCACTGGTGGGGGGGTAGGAGGATCCTGCTGGAATGGTGCTTCTGCTTCTATCTACTTGCCTTGTAGTGGCTTTGTTTGCGAGTAGCGTAAGAAAAAATATGTAATCATTTGAGTAGTGTCTAGTTGGGTGGGCGACCTAAGCATGAAAGATTAAAGTGCCTCCCTCATAAACAAGGCTAAGCATTGTTGGTCTAGGTATCGGAAAAAGATCAAGAGTATTATAACCATCCTTATATCTTGTAGTAGATATGATACCGAAAATGAAAGTGCTCCTTTGTCTTGGTCTCATGCATATGACATAGTTAACAAATCTTGTCCTTCCATGGAATTTGATACTCGACATCTACTTGAAGTGTATGTGATCACACTTGAAACTATCTGAGAGGAATCCTAAGCACATGCATCTAGTGTCGTAGTGTGTAAGGGGGTCAAACAATGAGATTGTCTCTTAGCTCCAATAAATGCTCTGTGTAGAAGGCCATCTTGGGCCTCAATCCTCTTTGTAGGTTGAGCCAAGTGACCTGAATATACTGCATGTACATGTCATTTCTGATGATCCTATTCAACTCTTGTTTATTCAATAGGAGATGTCTAGGGGCATCCAAATAGTACTTGAAAGGAAGGAGGTAGTCCATCGAGATGCCAACTGACCGATGAAGACATGAAACCTATGAAACCAATAACCATGAACTTGTTTAGTAGGTCTATTTGAGGCAATGGTCTCTGAGGAGCAGAGAGCAAGACACTAATAATAGTCCCTATCGACTGTGAGGTAAGGCAGTCCATTGAGATGTCAACTGATTGGAGAAGACATGAAACCTTTAAAAACCAATAACCATGAACTTGTCTAGTAGGTCTATTTGAGGCAATGGTGTTTGAGGAGTATGGAGCAAGATATTGATAATGGTTCCTATCGACTGTGAGGCAACAAACTTCTAGAAATGATGCAAGAATGAGACTAATTGGAAGATGGTCTCAAGTTGGAATGCGTGGGTCACAAACTCATCTTGAACACCTTGGGATGACAAGAGATTGTGGATCTATGATGAACACTTCAACAAGCTACTCGAACATAAACATTGAACAAAAATATCACATAAAGAGAAGTTAACACATGGACAAGATAAGATAAATCATAAGATAAGATGAGATAATTTTATTAATGTCCAACAAATGACCACAAAAGTAGGAAAATGGGACTGTGTGGTAAAGAAATGTCAATACATAGTGTTAGTTTTTATAACTCAGTTTGTCTTTCCCCATGATTTTGATGTCACATGGGAGGGACATAAGTTGTATTTTCCTAGTCAACTTTTTAAATGTAAAGTGACTTAATATTTTAAAAGTGTGTTTGTACTTTATCATTAAAGTGAGATTTAAGTTGTGGGGCCCAAATATTTAATGTGCACTTTATTAAATAAAAGTGAGTTATATTGTGCAATTAACGAGAATCCTAGGATCTAATCAATCTCATCCTTTGATTAGATAGTTATGGTAGTTAGAATTAGGGTTTCAATAGATAAAGTATAAAAGAGTGTTTGGGGAAAAGAGAGAGACATCAGAAGAAGGAGAATACAAGTGAGAGAGAGAAATAAAATCTTGAAGGAGATTTCTGATTTGTGAGAGACTGATTGTCAAGACAAATTGAAGGCACGATTCCCAAGAATTTTTTGTAGCATTCATTGGATCGTACAGCCAGGTCGTACAGTCATTATTGCAGGCCGTACAAGCACAAAAATCGAGGCAGATTGCAGGCGTGAATTTCAAGACAATTTTTTTTCTTCTGCATTTAATGCTGGGCATAATGTGTACAGTCCATACCTGGCACAAATCCTGAGAAACCTGTTGTGTACAGTTTGCATGTGTGAGTTGATTGAGTATATTTGGCACATTTTCCAATGTAGATTTACAGATGAATGAGGGTTTCTGAAATTGTTTTGGTGTTGTGGAAGAAATTCTGAGTTGTTGAATTTCTGATTTTTTCTTTCATAATTAAAATTCTTTCTCTGGGTTTTCCTCTGGTGAGGGTTTGCCTTGGGCTTGGCTCTAAATTTATGTGTTGTCACACTTATCTTCAGATCGAAATTGAGTGCATTAGTGTTTATGCTTAAACTATCAAATAAATTCATTTTAAGAATTTTTAGTTCAGAAAAGTCATAAATCAGATTTGCAGTTAAAGTGTTCGATAAAAGTCCAATAAGAAGTTTTGTGATTCTTTATCAAATTTCTTCAAGGTATCAGAGCGTGATTGCTGGAGAAGGTTTGTTATGTTGTGTAGATACAGAATTGAAGAGGTTCAAGTTAGGGTCAACTAAAGATTATCAGTTGAAGTCATGACCTCAGCATGATTGCGATTTGAAGACAGATTGGATGGGTTTAATAATTTTAGCCCTTGGAAAGAGCGCATAACTGTATTGTTCAAAGAGTTGGAGCTATGGGATATTGTTGGTGCTTCTGACACCATCACAGTGCTGCTCTGAAGACTGCCTTTGATAAGAAAGATATCAAGTCACAGTGCTGCTCTGAAGACTGCCCTTGATAAGAAAGAATCTTTTTGGACTCCATAAAAGAGCATGTGATACCTCACATCATAGGTAAGTCACATGCTTTTGATATTTGGAAAGCTTTATGTACTCTTTATCAAAGTAAGAATCAGAACAGAAAGATGGTTCTTAGAGAAAAACTGAGGAACACCAAGATGATTGATGCTGATACAGTAACCACTTATCTCACCAAAATTTCTCAAGTTAGAGATGAACTAGGTGCTGCTGGTGAGAAAGTGGGGGATGACGAACTTGTTAGATATGCTCTTAATGGGTTCATTGCAAAATGGCACACATTTGTGCAAGGAGTAGTTGCTAGAGAGAAACTTCCAGATTGGACAAGGTTATGGGATGACTTTGTTCAAGAAGAGACCCGAGAGGGGACATTCCATAATAACACTCAGAGCAGTGAAGAAAATGTAGACCTTCTTACCAAAGGAAAAGCTAAAGGGGGGAAGAAAAGGGAGAAAGACCTTAGTAAGGTTCGTTGTTTTAACTGCAAGAAGTTCGGCCACTATGCTAGTCAATGTCCTAAGAAGAAGGATGAAGACAAAGAGGGAGCAACATCAACAAAAGTACAAGAATATGCTGCCCAATTTGAAAAGGAATTTTCTTTGGCATCAGTTGAGACTAGTATATGTAGTTCAATAAATTACCATGACACATGGATAGTTGACAACGAGTCAACTAGCCATATGACCGGAAAGTATGGAGTTTTTCAAAGGATAGAAGAGATTGCTCTAGGACACTTTGTTGAAACAAATATTGGAAATCCTCAGGCAGAGATAAGAGGAGTTGGAACTATGAAATTCCAACTAGATTTGGGAGAAATTCTTGAAGTAAACAGGGTACTGTTTGTTCCAGGTATGAAAGTTAGAGGACTTTCTATGTCATCATTGGAGGATGACGGGAATGGACTCTTTGTCAAGGCAGGACATATGTTTCTCTACTGGGTAGAGAACCCAGTTGGTACCACGGTTTTACTTGGGAATAGATGAGACATGCTTTATTTTCAGTAGGGAGAGGTGATATTTCCAGGGTCAGGTGGATGGTTACCTGAGACTGAATCCGAAGATGAGGCAGGTGCACAGATGATACCTTCAGACGAGGAGAATTATAATGGCAGGAGACTCAACCAATATGAAGGTTGTGAGCAGATGCAGGGGTTTAGTGAGGATTCCCCTCACAATTCTCAGTTTAGAGTTGTTTTTCGACATGGATCTCCAGGTCACATTCTAGAGAGAGAGGGAGCTACTTCAAAGGACAAAGACCCAGGTGGTGGAGGTATAAGTATTGTCGGAAGGACCTCCCTCGTTAAGAGGGAGTGTTAGTTTTTATAACTCAGTTGGTCCTTCCCCATGATTTTGATGTTACATGGGGGGGTTATAAGTTGTATTTTCCTAGGCAACTTTGTAAATGTAAAGTGACTTTATATTTTAAAAGTGAGTTTGTACTTTATCATTAAAGTGAGATTTAAGTTGTGGGGCCCAAATATTTAATGTGCACTTTAGTAAATAAAAGTGAGTTAGATTGTGCAATTAATGAGAATCCTAGGATCTAATCAATCCCATCCTTTGATTAGATAATTATGCTAGTCAGGATTATGGTTTCAATAGATAAAGTATAAAAGAGCATTTAGGGAAAAGAGAGAGACATCAGAAGGAGAAGACAAGTGAGAAAGAGAAATAAAATCTTGAAGGAGATTTCTGATTTGTGAGAGACTGATCATCAAGACAAATTGAAGGCATGATTCCCAAGAAATTTCTGTAGCATTCATTGGATTGTACAGTCATTATTGTAGGCCATACAAGCACACCAATCAAGGCAAATTGCAGGCACTAATTCGAGATAGTTTTTTTTCTGCATTTAATGCTGGGTAGAATTCGTACAATTTGTATAGTTCGTACTTGTCACAAATCCCGAGAAATCTGTTGTGTACAGTTCGCATGTATGAGTTGACTGTGAATATATTTGGCACATTTTCCAATGAAGATTTACAGATGAATGAGGGTTTCTGAAATTGTTTTGGTGTTGTGGAAGAAATTTTGAGTTGTTGAATTTCTGATTTTTTCTCTCATAAATAAAAATCTTTCTCTGGGTTTTCCTCTGGTGAGGGTTTTCCCTGGGCTTGCCCCTAAATTTCTGTGTTGTCACACTTATCTTCAGATTGAAATTGAGTGCATTCGTGTTTATGCTTAAACTATCAAATAAATTGATTTTAAGATTTCTTAGTTCAAAAAAGTCATAAATTAGATTTGTAGTCAAAGTGTTAGATAAAAGTCTAATAAGAAGTTTTATGATTCTTTATCAAATTTCTTCACATAGTGGGAGCGCAGAGGTTGCTCCTATATAAAGTAAGATGTGAAGTTCTATCCTAAAGCCAAAAAGAGCTAACTCCAATGATGGAGAGCCAACCTAGAAGAGATAAGTACAAAGAGAGCCGATACGGAAGAAAAAGTACAAGGGGAGTGGATTTGGGATCTGTGATACAAAAATGGTGAATATGTCATGACACATTGGAAACATTGGAATCACTGGAAGCCTCTTTGCTAACATCCAAAGTCTATTGAAGGAATCTCAAAATAACAATCTGTTCGAGAGAAGAACTGTAATGGGTAGTGTGTTGCCGTCATGTGTGGGGACCCTGTTGCTGTGATCTGGATGTAGTCATTTGACTGTTAGGATGGGGTTGAGGCCGACCACGTTGCTGGGGTCGAGCAAACATAGAGGTGGTCTATCGTGTCCTAATTGATTTGCGGTTAGAAGTAGTATCGTCCTTTATCGGTCTCTTAGTGCCTCGAAAGAAGGAAGTGATCCACTGAGTGGAGGCTGGTCCTGATTGCGAATGTCATCGTCAGAGGGATCGGAGCTGGGGGACCTCCTGCAAGTATAAGGCTAGACATATTTGATCTGGATACCTGAAGAAACTAGCCAAAGATTGGAATTCTGTGAGGTTCCTAAAAAGACAATGGAACTGCCCACGAATCTTGTAATAGATAGGACATTGAAAGATGAAGTGCTCCTTGGCAGATCTTGTCTGATCGGTTGATTTGGTGTTCTGTCTCAACCCTAAGATGATGATAACCCACTCTAAACTGGTGCAAATGGATACATAGAGCATGTGTCCAATGGTAGACAGTGTAATTATTGAAATAATGTAACTTTGAAGAATATTCTACTTGTATTTTACATTATTATTATTATTCCTCCTTTGGGAGATGTCACTAATGTAAAGGGTCATGTAAAAGTCATGAGGTAAACCCTCCGTTGTAAGTCGGGTCAATAATACCCAGAAAAGATTAATATAATTATTATTGAGAGTTTTCCTAGGTAGGCCGACCCTGTCAGTTTGATAGGTCGGCCTAGTTAGGTTAAATTGCCAGTTAGAAGATTAGTATAAATAGGGAGATGCCCTCCCTCAATTATACACACTCACTCACTCATGTATTGCGCAAGAGAGAGAAAGAAGGAAGGACAGAGAAGGAGGAGGACAAGTGTCTTTGGTATTTTGGCTCTTGTGCTGGGGATTGGTCTCTCTCTTATGAGACCTTGTTCTTTGGTCATTGCATTCTAGTAATCTATATTGATGAAGTTTTTGTTGGGTTTTCCCCTTTTGGGTTTTCCAGGGTAAATTGCTATGTACCTTGTGATTGTGTTTCTTTCAATGATCCTCTTTATGCTATTATTGTGAAAATGTATTAAATGCTTATGAAGTTAGGATTTAAGCTATAGCAACATATAAAACTTGACATGGTATCAGAGCTAGCCTAAAAAGAGCAACTTTCACTGGGTAAATCTCTCTCTCCTTCTCCGAAGAAGAGAATTAGGGTTTCTACTAAAGAGGAATTTTTGAGTCCAAGTGACATAGGGAAGTGCGCCCCTCCTAGGTGCATCTTTTGGCACCTGGATTGAAGTTTTTTAGTGGGCGGAGCCTCCGAAAATCAAGCCCTAGGTTGACTTGTTGGAACCAGAAAACTAGAAATCCAGGACTAAAACCGAAACTGCATTCCAAAATTTTGCAAGTCCAGTTTCAAGGGTTAGAATTTGGATTCTTCACAAACTGGTTGGACCGGCATACTCGCCTTAGTCAAGCGCATTTTTTGGTAACTACAGTTTTTATTTTTGAGAAATTTCAAATTTTTGTCATTTTTTGTTCTCTGGAACAATATGTCTCCAAGCATTAAGCTTGATGACAAGTTGGAAGGCATATAAAACTTTTGTGCTTGGAAATACAGAATAAGACTCATTCTAGAAGAGAATGATCTTGCAAAGTTTATCAAGGAAGTTGTTCCGGAGCCTGAAGAAGATGAAGCAAAGGAAAAGTACAAGAAAGACATGATTAGAGCCAAGAGGATCATTGCAGATTCTATCAAGGATCACTTGATTCCTCAAGTATCCTCCAAGGATACACCTAAGGAGATGTTTGATGCCCTATCAAGAATGTATGAAGGAAGAAACATCAACCAAAAGATGAATTTGAGAGCCCAACTCAAAAGTACAAAGATGAGCAAGGGTGAATCTATCCAAGAATATTTCACAAGGGTTTCTCAATTCAAAGAACAACTAGAAGCAATTGAAGACAAGATTGATGAAGATGAACTAGTAATGACCGCTCTCAATGGTCTTACTAGACCATGGGATTCTTACATACAGACAATTTGTGCAAGGAAGGAAAGACTACAATTTGATATCCTATGGGAAGAATGTGTTCAAGAGGAAGCTAGAGTAGCAAACCGAGAAGCACTACTTAGAGATGACGACCATGCTCTAGCTACTCATACTAGAAGAAGAAAAGGAAAACATCATTTCAAGAAGGAAACTCATAAAGACTCCCATCCTCCTAAGAAGTTTCAAAGAACAAAAAGGGAGATTATAAGCATAAGGTCTTCTCCCCTTATAAATGTTACCATTGTAATAAGATAGGACACATTGCCAGAAATTGTCCAACAAGACAAGAATAATATAAGAGGAAGAATAACAAAAGACATCATGCTCATTTAGCCGAAGAAGAAGAAGAAGAAGAAGAACCTCCCAAGAAGTTAGCAAAGGAAGAAATTGAAGAATATGTTTTATAGATGGTGAAGTTCTTATGTGTCCTAGAGGAAAATCTCTAGAAGATACATCTGTCATTGGGACAAAAGAAGGCGGCATGTATAAATTGAAAGGTCACTCCGAAGCAATCTTGATCCATGATACCACAAGTCCATGTGAACTATGGCATAGAAGACTTGCTCACATAAACTACAAAGCCTTACCACATGTGATAAAGGTAGTAACAAATCTAAAGATTGATCATGAAGAAGTATGAAAAGGAGTTGTTGAAAGTAAGAACCGAACCATCATGGAAGCAGTGAAGACTATGATCCATGATCAAGATCTTCTTATGCACTTATCGGATGAAGCAGCAAGGATAACAGTATATGTCCAAAACAAAATATCCCATAGTGCACTTGGGTTCAAAACCCCTGAAGATATGTTCACAAGCAAGAAACCAGAGGTAAGTCAATTCAAGATATTTGGTTGTCCAGTGTTTGTTCACATTCGAAAAGAGAAAAGAACCAAGTTGGATCCTTCCAGAAAGAAAGGAATTTTTGTTGGATACTATGAGGTCTCCAAGGCCTTCAGAATCTATATACCAGGTTACCATCATATGGAAATTAGTAGGGATGTAACCTTTGATGTAGATACAACTCTCAGGAAATCAAGAAAGTGCCAACTTGAAGAAACATATGAAGAAGATGTAGCTCACAGAGTTGCAAAACCAATGAAAGAAGTTGTACCTTCTCCCGATGATGAGATTTCAGAAGAACATGATATGTTGAGTGCCTCAAGAACCTCCCCACATGAATATCTCCCACAAGAAAAAGCCAACTTGGGCTCGTGAAATTATTTAAGAAGCAGAAAGGTACGGTGCTCCAGAAGGCTCCTCAAGACAGAGCAAGAAGCCAAAGCCATTTCCTAGTTATGTGGCTTTGATGTGTGATCTTGTAAACAAAGAACCTACTTGTTTTGAAGCAATTGTTCAAAAGAGAGAATGGGTAGAAGCCATGGAGGAAGAACACCAATCCATAATGAAGAATGATGTGTGGGAAGTAGTTCCCAAACCAGAAGGTAAATGTATGGTGTCTTCCAAATGGATCTATAAGATAAAACATACAACTGATGGAAGTGTTGAGAAATACAAAGCCAAATTTGTGGCCCGTGGATTCTCTCAAAAGGAAGGAATCGATATTGGAGAGACATTTGCTCTTGTGGCAAGGTACACTTCTATCAGAACCATCATGGCACTTACAACCAAGACGAAATGGAAGTTACACCAGATGGATGTTGAAACAACCTTCCTAAATGGTGTTATTGAATAAGAAGTGTACATACAACAACCACAAGGTTTTGAAGTCGAAGATAGAAGGATACATGTCTGTAAGTTGAAGAAGGCTGTGTATGGATTGAAGTAAGCTCCAAGTGCTTGGTATAGAAAAATCGATAGTTTTTTGACGAGCTTGGGCTTTACCAAAAGTAAGGTTGACCCTAACCTCTACTTCAAGGTTATTGATGATGAACCTGTCATATTATTGCTGTACGTGGATGATTTATTCCTGGCAGGTAATGAGATGCAAACCTCATAGTGAAAGAAGAAGCTCGCTTTAGAATTTGAGATGAAAGATCTTGGCTTGATGGATTATTTTCTAGGTCTTGAAGTATGGCAGAGCCTAGAAGGAATCTTCCTTAACCAAGGGAAGTATGCAGTAGAAATCCTAAAAAGGTTTTATATGTTGGAATGTAAAGCCATGGCCACACCCATGGATACACAATTGAAGTTGCTGACTGATGCTTTGTCAAAATTAGTGGATGTGACACTATACAAACAAATTATTGGTTCATTGATGTATTTGACGAATACCCAAGCAGATATATGCTTTGCTGTGAACACCTTGAGTCAGTATCTGGTTGAGCCCAGACATGTTCACCTGGTAGCTGCAAAGCATGTGTTGAGGTACCTGAAAGGTACGGTAGACTATGGTTTTAGTTATACTAGAGATCATGACTTCAAACTGTATGGTTATATCGATTTAGATTGGGCAAGAGGTGTTTTAGATAGAAAGAGCACTTTAGGAGGATGTTTCAGTCTGGAGTCATCCATGATCTCATGGCTAAGCAGGAAGCAGTTCAATGTTGCTCTCAACTCCGCAAACAAAAGCGGAATATATTGCATCATGTTCCGCCAGTTGTGAAGCTATATGGCTTCAGAAGTTGTTATCAGATCTATTCAATCTGGATATGGATTCCATCGTGATTCTATGTGATAACCAAAGCTGGATGAAGATGATAGAGGACCCCGTGTTCCATGATAAGACGAAGCACATAGAAATGCGGTACTTCTACATTTGTGACATGGGGCAGAAGGGAGCTATAAAGCTCCAATATGTGAGCACAGATGAGCAGGTTGTTGATGTGTTGACTAAGCCTTTTCCTCGTGTGAAGTTTGAACACTTTCGTGACAAGCTAGGTGTTGTCCGTAAGGACTTCCCTCGAAAGGGGGAGTAGTATTGATGATGCTATGGTATCCTGATCACAGCAGGTAGCTTAGTTGGGATTGATCATCCTTAGACTTGATCACGTAATTCCGAAAGGAAGGATCGTCTTAAATATTGATCTTGATAGACTTGATCCTGTAGTTTTGAAAGGAAAGATCGTCTTAGATGTTGGTTGATAGTCTTGATCTTGTAGTTCTGAAAGGAAGGATCGTCTAGGATGTTGATTGGTGGACTTGATCTCGTAATTATGAAAGGAAGGATCGTTTAAAATGTTGGTTGGAGATCCCGCAATTCTGAAGGGAAGGATCACCCATGTTTGACTTGATCCTGTATTTCCGAAAGGAAGGATCGTCTTGTGTATGTATGTGTTAGCTCTGATAAGTATTAGTGACTATGTAAAGACTTGATCCTGCAATCCTGGAAGGAAGGATCGTCTGAGTACCACAGATGTGTTGTCTATGATCCTGTGATTCTGAAAGGAAAGGATCACTTGTGTTGTTCATGCTCCCGTAATTCTGAAAGGAAAGGATCACCTTTGTTGTCCATGATCTCGTAATTCTAAAAGGAAAAGATCACATGTGTTGTCCATGATCCCGTAATTTCGAAAGGAAAGGATCTCCTGTGTTGTCATGATCCCATAATTTTGAAAGGAAAGGATCACCTGTGTTGTCCATGATCTCGTAATTTCTAAAGGAAAGGATTACCTGTGTTGTCTATGATCTCATAATTTCGAAAGGAAAGGATCACTTGCGTTGTCCATTATCCTAAAATTCTGAAAGGAAAGGATCACCTGTGTTGTCCATGATTTCGTAATTCCGAAAGGAAGGATCATGTTGATTGTTGATACACCTACCTCTTTCTGTTGCCATAGATGATGTTACTTTAGCCTTGAACTGTTGATGATGATGTTGTTATACCTGTCACATGTTGTTTTGTTATTCCAACTTTATGCTGATGAGCCAGCTTCGTGCTGTCGTTGTTGTTGTTATTCCAGCTTTATGCTGATGAGCCAGCCTCGTGTTGTTGTAATCGTTGTTATTCTAGCTTTATGCTGATGAGCCAGCCTCGTGCTGTTGTTGTCGTTGTTATTCTAGCTTTATGATGATGAGCCAACCTTGTGCTGTCGTTGTCGTTGTTATTCCAACTTTATGCTGATGAACTAGCCTCGTGCTGTCGTTGTTGTTGTTATTGTTACCTACTAAGTCATACTTAGTTGCTGGTATCAAGTGAGCCGGATGAGACGAACAAACATCATTGTTAATTCTTCAAAGTTCAGAGGTCATTGAGGCTTCTTCTGGGATTTTTTTAAAATTTTTTCTTGCACCACATGTTCATACACCCTTGGGGGAGTTGTAAGAAAATGTTCTAGCATGGTAAAGTATGTAAAAGGATCGGTCTCCTAGACTTATATATCAATCCGACTAGCCTAGAGTGTTTTTTCCCTTGGTGATTATTTTTTGTTGAATAAATAATAATTTTTGAGTTTTTCACTCATACCTCCAAAGTTGGGGTGGTTGTCTTGGTTGGTATTTAAGCCTAAGGAGGTTATTAGAGTCTATGTGTCAATGTTTATAAACATGCTAGGCATTAATATTCAGTCATATGGACATGTGCTAGGTCCCCCTAGGTTTATTTGTAAGTTTTGGTGAAAATAATTTTTCCGTAAACTTAGGGTATTTTGTTTTTAATAGTCTAATTGGAAAAATTGGAAATGTAATAAAATTGTGGTTAGGGATCGGATTTTGCCACAGGGGTGCTCATTTTCTAACTCAGAGCACCCGTTTAACCTAGAAATCCACTTTTCCTAAGTTTTAAGTAATAAATTTATCACTTAAGTAAAAAATATCCAAAAAATCAAAATTATTAATTAAAAATTAGAAATAATTAATAAATGGAGAAAATCCTCAAATTCCTAAATCAGTGGAATTTTGTCGGATTTGATTGAAATCAGTCTCATCGGGTTCAGATAGGGTAGGCGAGTCCTTTCCTTGATTTATGTTTGTGATTGAGGCTGAAGAGGGAGTTAGGAGGCTCACGCATACTAGGAGGTTGCACCCTCTCTCTCTCCTCCCTCACGTGTGGTTGAGTTGGCAACGTTTGAATGGATGATTGGAGTTGGTGGGAGATGTGGCGCCTACTTCTTGAGTTCCACTCACCTTCAACTCACCTCAACTCCACTCAGACTCCTAAATCATCTCACCTCAACTCCACTCAGTTGCCAGTGAAGGATGCACCCCCTCTAGGGTTTCTTTGGTTGTAAAATAATGCAAAACCCTCTCATTCAAGCTAGTAAGAGTTGTTTGAGAAGGGATTGCTATTGTTGTAATACTGTTTTGATCATTCATTGTTGGAATAAAGAAGCTTTGGAGGCTAAATTGTGTAGTGCTTTCATGTGTGGAGTACCATTATCATGTTGCTATTGAGGTGATCTGTTATATTTTCAATTCTTGCTATCAGTTTTGTTTGGCCTGAATGATTCTTTGAATCATAGGAATAGATCAATGTAAGTAAGATTACTTACTTCTATTTTGTTATATATGCTTAGAAAGTTAAGATTTACATGTTAAATAAGATTATTTTTCATGTTATGTTATCTCCTTGCATGTGTATATCCAGATCTCGTAAGGTTGTGTGCAAGATTGTTGTTTAGCTTTCAGGTTGCTAGGATTGGAATAGCTGTGGATCTAGCTTGACTCCACTGCATTTCCAACAAGATTGTGAAGATTTTGTCCCTCTGCATTCCATTAACAAGTTTCCTTGGCAGATCTTTCCAGCAACAAGCTTTCTCTTTCCTCTTCCTCCTTCAAGATTTAAAATTTCTCAAATCGGTTACTTCTTATGATCTTATTGTTTAAATCTATTCATTTACATAGTAAATCATTCATAGACCTAATCAATAGGATCTTTTAGCTTAGATCTCAATTATTGCATAAGAATTTCCATTTTTCAGTTGAAGAGATCTAGCTTAGATTACTTTTTTTGCAAGTTTCAAAGGGAAACTATTTAGCTTGTTGAGGGTAGTCTTGTTTCGAAGATTAAAAGGTTAAATTTGGCATCTAAGTGCACATCGTATTGGCTGCCCAAAAGGCGAGCCAAGATCCCAAGGAAATCTTGCTTTCCTTGGTCACTTTCTTGCATTTTTATAGAATTTTAACTTACGATTTTTTTTTGAATTTTTTTAGGATGTTGAAAGACACTCTTAAGTGCTTTTGAGCATCTTTTGGGTCTATTAACTTGCTGGTTTTTAGTAGGTCCATCTAAAAAGAGAAGGAGGTGCTGCCTGATTTTGGAGTTTTAAGCCATTCAAGGCTTCCCGGAGCTCCCCTTTCCATTTTTTGTCAAATTTTTACCTGTTGTAAACCTTTGGATCCCAGATTGCAAGGACCAAAGAGCATTCTTTCTTAGGCATTGTAACCGAGCTCAATAAAAGTTTTCGAGTAGGCTTTTCAAAGCCCACTCCCCATCCCCCAGGGGGGATTTGCGTCGGTGTCATTTTTCATGATTTTCTTGTTTTCGTTTAGTTTCTTTGTGCAAGCTAGTATACTTTGATAGTTTTTTTTTGCATTTTGTTACATTAGTCACATTTATTTTTAAAGTAATATGAATATTAATCCCACGACTTCCCGAGTTGCTCGAAAGGGGAAAGAGATGCGTGGTAGGACTAATTAGAAAATTTTTGCTCATTTTATTGTTCTTTACTTTTTTCGCACAATTTACAACCCTTGCTCTCTCGACTAGGGCTTTTAGCCTGAAAGAGATTCTTGGGGATTTAATAAACAAGCAAACACACTACAATTTCAAAATCCTTAAAATTTACTAAGGCTCTGTTGTGTATGCTCTGCACCGTTGTGGTTCGACTGATCAGTGGGTTGCATCAAAAGCAACGTGGATGACTAGTTTAATTAGATTCACATTTCAATTAACAGCCCCAAGCGAAAATCCAACGCCTCGATTTGATTCGTTGCGGTGGACAAATTCACAAAGGAAGCGGGAACAACTAGGCAGTGACCTCGAGACACTATTAGGCTACACCTTTGTTGGTGTAGTGTTGGACATTTCTCAAAGAATCCAACCAGCCCACCTATTCCTTGCGTGAAGCCGCATCGAATAAGGGTTTTGGACATACTCCTCATACCTTCGGGTATGGAGTTCCCTCCCCCCTTAATTTAATTCACTCATCTCCATATTAATCTAAAACTGACCAAGAGCACTTGCAACACATTCTCCCAACAATACAACAACACTCTTTTATTTCTGGACTCCATTTTTGGCATTGGTACTTACATTATACAATCATCTGCTTCTATGTGCTTTACATATCATGTGTTAATCTATATGCTGCTGTGCTCTAAACATATTTTGTTGCAATATCTTGTTCAAGTATTTATTTTCATCAAACTCCTAAGTAACTCAATCATCATCACACTAAGCTTTAACAGCCTTAGCAATTAATAGGGTCTACCCCCCTTGGCTTCGATTAGGAGTTGGCCTAAACGGAGGAGTCAAGAACAAGGTGACTACCTTGACTCGAGACTTGCCCCCAAGGACAAACCGAGTGGCTTGAAGATTTTTGCCACATTTCCCCCCAGGTGTGTGAAAGGCGACAACAGTTATTCCAGTTTTATGCTGATGAGCCAGCCTCGTGCAGTCGTTGTTGTTGTTATTCCAGTTTTATGCTGATGAGCCAGCCTTGTGTTGTTGTTGTTGTTGTTATTCCATCTTTATGCTGATGAGCTAGCCTCGTGCTGTTGTTGTTGTTATTTCAGTTTTATACTGATGAGCTGACCTCGTGCTGTCGTTGTTGTTGTTGTTATTCCATCTTTATGCTGATGAGCCAGCCTCGTGTTGTCGTTGTTGTTGTTATTCCATCTTTATGCTGATGAGCCAGCCTTGTGTTGTCGTTGTTGCTGTTATTCTAGCTTTATGCTGATGAGCCAGCCTCATGCTGTCATTGTGGTTGTTATGCCAGCTTTATGTTGATGAGCCAATCTCGTGCTGTCGTCGTTGTTGTTATTTCAGCTGTATGTTGATGAGCCAACCTCGTGCTGTCGTTGTTAGTGATATATCAATTTTATACTTAAGATGTTACTTCAGCTCTATACTGAAGATGATGATGATGATGTTCCAACAGTTCTATGTTGATGCAGATGATGATGCTCTAGCTCCATGCTGTAGTTGATGATCCAGTTTCATGTTGTAGATGATGACGCTCTAGCTCCATTCTGTAGGTGATGATCCATTTCCATGCTGCAAATAATGATGCTCCAGTTACATGCTGCAGATGATGATGCTCCAATTCAATGCTGCAGATTATGATGCTCCAGCTCCGTGCTGTAGATGTTGATGTCGTTGAAAACTTTCGATGATCTATAGATGTACCAGACAATGTTCCAAAAGATGATGTTGATGATGCCTCCTCCCTCCTTTCGATGATGCTCCAGCTCCATGTTGCAGTTGATGATCCAGTTCCATGCTGTAGATGATGATGCTCTAGCTCCATTCTGCAAGTGATGATCCAGTTCCATGCTGTAAATGATGATGCTCCAGTTCAATGTTGCAAATGATGATGCTCCAATTCAATGCTGCAGATTATGATGCTCTAGCTCCGTGCTGTAGATGATGATGCTGTTCAAAACTTTCGATGATCTATAGATGTACAAGACAATGTTTCAAAAGATCATTTTGATGATGCCTCCTCCCTCCTTCCGATGATGTTGTGTAGAGCCACACCAACTGTTGTTTTTGTCAGTAGAATACCCTTGTTAAGGGGGAGTGTTGAAATAATGTAACTTCGAAGAATATTCAACTTGTACTTTACATTATTATTATTCCTCCTTTAGGAGATGTCACTAATGTAAAAGGTCATGTAAAAGTCATGAGGTAAATTCTCCGTTGTAAGTCGGGTCAATAACCCAGAAAAGATTAATGTAATTATTTTTGTGAGTTTTTCTAGGTAGGTCGGCCCTGTTAGTTTGATAGGTCGACCCAGTTAGGTTAAATTGTCAGTTAGAAGATTAGTATAAATAGGGAGGCACCCTCCCTCATTTATACACACTCACTCACTCACTCATGTATTGCGCAAGAGAGAGGAAGAAGGATAGAGAAGGAGGACAAGTGTCTTTGGTGTTTTAGCTTCTATGTTGGGGTTTGGTCTCTCTCTCTCTCTCTCTCTCTTATGAGACCTTGTTCTTTGGTCATTGCATTCTGGTAATCTATATTGAGGAAGTTTTGCTCGTTTTGGGTTTCCCAGGGTAAATTGCTGTGTACTTTGTGATTGTGTTTCTTTTAGTGATCCTCCTCTTTATGTTGTTATTGTGAAAATGTGTTAAATGCTTATGAAGTTAGGACTTAAGCTATAGCAGCATATAAAACTTAACAGTAATGGGATCGAACGATGAGACTGCCCCCCTTAGATCCATGAAATGTGTAGCATAAAAGGTCATCTTTGGGTGTAACTCGCCTGAAGGGTTGATCCAAGTGGCTTGCACAAATTGTCTATAGATGTCATCTTGGGTGGTTTTGTTCAGCTCCTGCTTGGTAGGTAAAAGGTGACTAGGCATGTCCAAGGAATACCAAAATAGAGGAAGTGAGTCCATCACAATTCCAACAAATGCCAAAAGGTCCGTGATCCTTGTGTACCAAGATCTAGTAGGATCTAGGCTAGCCAAGTACTGTAATGAGAGACAGGCCATGTATAGGTATGGATCGTGCCCTAACGTTGAGTTAGCAAAGTTTCGAAGGTGGTCTTTGAACGATACAAGGCAGAACATCGTCTCAAGCCGAAAGAGGCGGGCACCGAACTTTGCAAGTATGGTGGGTTGAGGAATTATCAGCTTGCATCTGATGATGCGATGGAGGAGGAGGATTTGCACTCTCTCTACTGAAGCCCAATTAATGTCTAGTAGTCAATGCCCCCAAATATCTGAACCATAGAGAATTGTGATTCAAATGAGTGTCCATGAGAGACATCTTGGATGAGATGTTCTGAAAATGGTGTCTGAAGGATCCGTAACCTTTGTCAATTTGGGGTTGAAGGGCTTGTCGTCGACTGAAACGAGGTCCTGTGAACTGTACCCTCAAATAGGTATAGGTGTCAGTGATCTGAATCTCTTATCCTTGAAAAAAGAAATGAAGATCTTTAAGAAGTTTCTTCAACCCATCGAAGATCATGATGTTGGTTTTACCCAGGTTGATCGTCAACTGACAAAGATCACAAAAGAGGGATAAGGTGTCTAGCTGTCGCTGCAACTCCTTTGGTAGGAGGCTAGGAGGACCACATTGTCGGTAAAGAGCAGGATCGAGATGAACACTTGATGGAGAAGGCACCCATCTCTGTCCTGGATTTGCTCTTGTAGGAAGGACTCTACCTTGTTAATGTATACCTCAAATAAAGTAGGGGATATGGGACAAGCTTGTTTGACCCCAATGGTGCTCTTGATAAAGTCTGATACTTTATGGTTGGTTTGAAGGAAACCAAGGATTGACTCATATAATCTCATAATGGTGATCAGAAGGGTCTCGGAAATGTAAATGTCTTTGAGCCTTTGGAACAATGCGACTCTAGGGACAAATCAAATGCTTTTCAAAAGTCTACAAAACAATATTAAACTTTGAAAGAGCGATGATGTGGCTCCTTAATGATGGCTTGGAGTGTGAGAATGTGATCAATTAGAAAGACTTATCAATGATTTTATTAAAAATCTAAAAACTGAAAAAATCCTATGAAAGACTTAGCGCATGTCCACGAAACTTTGGGACTATGACTAGCATGGTATAATATATAGACCCTAGGCTTTAATAACCTTTTAAGACATAATCACCAATTTCACGATCCCAACATTGGAGGATTTTGAGTGAAAAACTCGAAAATTATATGTCGCTTAAAAGAGCATCACATAATCGACAAGGGAAAAAACACTCAACGATGGTGACCTTTATGACCAAGTCTTAAGAAGGCCAAGCCTTTTACAAGTAGAAACTATCATGCTATGTCATTTATTACAATTCCCTCGAGGGGGTGTGAACATGTGAAAAAGGGACCACAACTGGTCCTGATGAAACCATGGAAGTTCCTGAGCACTGAGTAATAACAATTGATTTGTTCCGATCCTTGGTGGCTCAATTGAAAAATCCCATAAGCGCAACTTAGTGGATAACACTGCTCATCGTCTAGAAGACTACAATACTGAATTGTCCATTTGATAAAGAAGCGTTGGAAGAAATGTCCTTTATGGGGATCAACATTGAGTTGGTCATCTTCGAGAGGTATGTGATCATTGAATTACTTGTCTGCTGAAAGAATGCTACTACGGAATCTCTCATCTGTTGGAAAATAATAAAATACAATCACTGACTTGCTCATCCAATGGAGGAGGGTTGGAAGGCACATCCCAACCATACTGCACATCTATTGGAAGAATAGTGCCAATGATCTGCCCCTATGAAGAGTTGTTGGAAAGAACATCTTATAAGAGAGAAGAGATGAGAGTACCTAACTCTTGTAAGATTAGTTGTAGCTGAAATGCCAATGTTACACAGGGACGCATTCGCAAGGGTCGGGGACGCGTCCCCTTCGCTCCCCATGCCCCAAAGACTTGGGGCCTCTTGGCAAAACGTTTCTCCTCGTCCCCGATTTGACGAAACTTGAGGAAACGTAGGGGGGAGCATGTCCCCTTGTTTTGAAGCACGCACCAATGAAGTGGGGGGCTCCTAGGTGCTCTAGTAGTAATGGTAATATTAAATTCTTAAAGTGAAAGTGGTATTTTCCTTATCTTTCATTTTCTATCCTTTTACTTCAATTTTTAACATTACCATTCTTTGTTTCAGGATGTTTGAGAGTGGTTCCAACCTTATCAAAGTTCATATGCAAAAAGTAGAATTTTAGGTCCCATTCAGCATTCAACCGACTTAACAGTTTTCAGGATTTTAGGATTGCAACGTTTCCACTAGATTTTATCATGTATGAGGTTAAGGGATTGTCATTTAATCAAGCACATCAATCTCCTTATGTACCTTGATGTTGATGGTGCTAATTGTTGAACTCCTTTATGATGACATCAATCAAAATGTATCCTTTAGTCAAGCAAAATAACTTATTAAGCATGGGATTTTTTTTTCTATATCTACCTTATTTTAATGCTTGGTTTAGGAAGTTTCATTAAAATTGTAGGGTGTTGAGTAATGTCCTTCGAAGATCAACTTTGAGATTCAAGGTAGAGGCAAGGGATAAAAGTCTAGAGGAGGGGGGCACATGTTGCTATTGATGAGTATGATACCATTATAGGATTAATAGTTCACTCTTGCATAATTGTATGTTGGACTTGAAAGCTTCAAATAACGTGATGCCTGTTACCCACTAAGTCATACTTACTTGGTGGTATCTAGTGAGCCAGATGAGATGAACAAACACCATTGTTCATTCTTGAGAGTTCAGAAGCTATGCATGCTTCTTTTGGGATTTTTTAAATTTTTTTCTTGTACCACATGTTCATACCCCCTTGGGGGAGTTGTAATAAAATGTTCTAGCATGGTGGTGTATGTAAAAGACTCGGTCTCCTAGACTTATATATCAATCCGACTAGCCCAGAGTGTTTTTTCCCTCAGAGATTATTTGTTGTTGAATAAACGACTAATAATTTCTGAGTTTTTCACTAATACCTCCAAAGTTGGGGTGGTCGTCTTGGTATTTAAGCCTATGTTGGAATATTTGACAATACTAAGAGGGAGGGGGGGGTGAATCAATAATGATAACTTTTAACAATTTAAACCACTTTTAATTTAATTATTAAAACACATGATCAACAAGAACACAAATTTATCATGGAAGCCCAATTGGGTAAACAACGAATACTTCCTATTATTGCAAAATTGGTTTTTACAAATAGTTTCTGCCTGCTACTACAGACAAGGATGGTACTACACCCTATTTACCAACAATTACTGGAAGGAGGCTATGACCCCTTGGTTTTATCAGCTGCTACTGAAAGGATGCTACGACACCCTATTTACCAACTTCTACTGGAAGGAGGCTACGACCCCCCCGCAAGCATATAGCCTGCCTTAGCATCACCCTACCACCCTAAGTATGTTTTTATCAAAACATCCAGATCTTCTTATGTCTTCAATATTTGTCACAACTACTTCTTCACGTCACTGGTCTCGGCTTTTTCTAGCTATTGTTGCGATCTAGATTATAGAGACGACTTCTTTCACTCAACACTCTGTCTATAAATACCCTCTAACACGTTTTCTATGAATGCATCTCTTCATCGTTGTGCCCTTTCATTCTTAGATCGTGCCTCTTCATGAAAATTCAATTCTTCACTTCAACAATTCTTTTACTCTATTTTAGGTTTATCAGTCATACCTTTCCGCAATAAAATCTTTACCAAAAATGCCTTTCCGCAACCATCCTGAGCCATTGATCCATTGCAGACTCTTTCTTGTTCATTTATTTGAGATCGAATTTTCGGATTGTGGATTGTGGATGCTTGTTTTGACTTTTCTCAACAAGTTCTTCTGCAATTTCCTTTCTGCAACTACCTTTTCGAAAGGTACTTTCCCCACCGTTGATTCCTTAAGGACTCTTATTTGACCGTTGATTTGAGATCAGATGCAGATTGCGGATTGAGGGTTTTCCAAATTTCTTAAAAGTGCTTCTGCAATTTGTCTTCCGCAAGATTTTTTTTCATGCAATCGATCTTATGCAGACTCTTTCTTGATCGTCAATCTTCTGGATTGCAGATTGTGGGTTCATAAAATCTCAAACGTTACTTCCGCAATTCCCTTTCTATAATTTTTCTTCCGCATCGTTGATCTCTTGCGGATGCTTTCCTGATCGGTGATTCTCGGATTGCAGATTGCGGAATCACAATTTCATATTTTGGACCTCAACAATTTTCTTCTGCAACTTTGTTTCCGCATTTCTTCTGAACCGTCGACTTCCTTGCGGGTTCACTCCTGACCGTTGATCTACGATCAAATGCAGATTGCGCTATAATGTTGCGGATTGCTCTGCAACCGTAGATCTTTTGTGGACTTTCTTCTAATCGTCGGATCTGTTCATTGTCGCCTCTTCCAAAAAGGTAGGGGACCTGACATGTCGTCCCGAGATCCAGGCTGGTGACTTCTCGTGGAGTCCAAGCACCTAGAGCCCCCACAATACCTTTGCTCTACGCGTCGAATAATCATAGTGAGGCCAGTGCATATAAACACACAAACTCAAATGGGCTGCTAATGTGGGATAAATCCTCAATCTGCACCGTTGATGTTGATGAGTCTTCGTAATGAATTTTGCTGCAGTTCCACATCTCCTCTGCCTCTTGCATTGATCAACCGCTACTCATCGAACTACCATCCGACTTTGTAATTCCTCTGTCTTATACGGAGTTTTCCCTTTCATCATGTTCACCTGTTATTCCTTTGTCATTGTTGAACTCTTTTGACATCAATTGACAACTGTTTTCAACATTCTCCCCCTTTGGCATTGATGGCAACATTTTCTCTCCCTTTGACAGCAATGACAATGCCTTCCTCTTGACATCTCCCCTTGTCATCATATCTCCCCTTGAGATTATGCTTCTACTTCTACAACTATTGTTAGGAGATTACTCCCAACTTCTGTCTATGATGCTCAAAAGCTTCCTTGGGTAGTGGCTTGGTAAAGATATCAACAATCTGTTCTTTTGTGTCAACATACTCTAGCTTGACAACCTTTTGGGATACTTGTTCTCTTAGGAAGTGATACTTTATTGGTATGTGCTTTCTCTTGGAGTGCATGACAGGATTTTTTGACATATTTATGGCACTGATATTATCACAATTTATTACTATTGGGTGCTCATACTTCACAAGTAAGTCTTCTAGTGTCAACTTCATCCAAATGACTTGAGTGCAACATGACGCAACAACAATGCATTCGGCTTCTACTGTGGAGAGTGAAATGGAGGATTGTTTCTTGCTTGACCAAGATAGCAAACAATTTCCCAAGAAGAATGTTGCTCCACTGGTGCTTTTTCGATCGTCAACACTTCTTGCCCAATCCGCATCAGTAAATGCTTTCAAGATGAAGTCTTGACTTTTTGGGTACCATAATCCATAATCCATAGTACCTTTCAAATATTTGAAGATTCTTTTTACTACTGTTACATGTGTTTCTTTGGGGCTTGACTGGAACCTAGCAACCAAACCTACAACTTGCATCACATCTGGTCTTGTATTTGTCACATACAACAGGCTGCCTATCATGGATCTATACATGGTATGGTCCACTTTCGAAGAATCATCGTCCTTACTTAATTTACAACCCGTGATCATAGGAGTACTAACAGATTTGGAGTCATCCATCTTAAATCTTTTAAGCACGTCTTTGATGTACTTGGTTTGAGAGATGAAGATTCCTTTGTCTGTTTGGTAAACTTGTAATCCCAAAAAGAATGTTAGTTCACCCAATATTGACATTTCGAATTCCGTCTTCATTTCAGAAGCAAAGTTTACACTTAGTATTTGTAAATTGCTTCCAAATATGATGTCATCTACATAAACAACAACAATGATCTTATTTTGATCTTTGATTTTTAAGTAGAGATTACTTTGAGTGGCCCCTCTCTTAAATCCTTGCTGTTTTAAGTAGTTGTCCAGCCTTGAAAACCACGACCTTGGAGGTTGTTTAAGGCCATAGAGTGCCTTTTTCAATTTACAAACATAGTCTCTGTTTTCTGATAAGAGAAAACCTTCAGGTTGTTCAATATAAACCTCTTCTTCTAGTTTTCCATTAAAAGATGCAGACTTGACGTCCATTTGATATACTTTAAAATTTTTATGGCATGAAAGAGCTAGAAACATTATGATTGCTTCAAGTCTTGCTACAGGGGCATACATTTCTTCAAAATCAATCCCTTCCACTTGAGTAGACCCTTTACATACTAATCTTGCCTTGTTCCTTATCACTTGCCCATCTTGATTGAATTTGTTCTTGAAGACCCATTTGGTTTGTATACTAGTCTTAACTTTGGGTCTTGGGACAAGTTCCCAGGTTTCGTTTTTCTCAATCTGATCCAATTCTTCATACATGGCTTTGATCCATTCATCATTTTTGTTGGCTTCTGAAAAATTCTTAGGTTCCACTACTGAGAGTAGGGCTTGTTCACTAAATAGTAGTCGTATTCTTGTACTGACTCCAACATCCTTGTCACCTATGATCTGAGTCTCAAGATGATCCTTTTGTACTTTTCTAGATGGAGTTTTTGTATCAGATCTTGGAGAATCTTCTTCACTTTCCTGTGTATCTTCCTCCTCTAATTCTTTTTCTTCATCATGAATACTTTCATCTTTTTGTAAGTCTTTCTCTTTTTCATCATTTGTACTTTCATCACCATTATGTCTTCTTATTTTTCTTGGTTTTGTGTCATCTATTCTTACATCTGCACTTTCTACGATCTTGTGTAACCTTTTATTGTAATATCTATACGCTTTCTTGGTGGATGCATATCCTAAAAATATTCCTTCATCAGTTCTAGAATCAAACTTGCCGAGATCATCCTTGTTTCTTTTAATGTAGCAATTGCTGCCAAACACTCTGAAATACTTGATTGAGGCTGGTCTTCCATACCATAGATCATAAGGAGTCTTGTCCTTATTCACTCTGGGTTGTCCTCTATTAAGTATATAGAGAGCTCTGTTTACTGCTTCTCTCCAATATGCATCAGGCACCTTTGCTTCGTTTAGCATTGTTTTGGCAGCTTCTTGGACTTTTCTATTCTTCCTTTCAACAACACCATTCTGCCGAGGAGTCCTTGCAACTGAAAATTATCTTTTAATCCCATGTGTCTTACAGAACTCATTGAACTCGTTTGAGGTAAACTCTCCTCCATTGTCTGGTCTAAGACATTTGATTTTCTGATTTATCTCATTTTCAACCATTGCTTTGAATATTTTGAACTTTTCAAAAGCTTTTGATTTTCTTTGAGAAATGTTACCCAAGTCATCCTTGTATAGTCATCAATGAGCAGCATAAAATAATATTCTCCTTGCAGACTTTGTCTTTGTTGGCCCACAAAGATCGATGTGAACTATTTCCAGAGGATGTGAGGTCATATGTTCTTTTGTTTTGAAATTGGCTTTAGTTTGCTTCCCATGTTGACAATGTCTACAAAATGAGTTTGGAGGTTTCACAATTTTAGGAAAGTCTCTCACAACTTCTTTCTTACTTACTTTGACAAGATTATCAAAGTTTTAGTGTACCATCCTTCTGTGCCATAACCAACTTTCATCAACCATACTCAAGTAGCATTGATTTTCATTTTCTAGGCTGTATACATTGCTTGAATTTCTTACAATGGTGCCAACAACTCTTCCGAGTTCTTTTTCTTGATTTCACATTTCTCAGAGTAAAAAATACAGATGTGCCCTCGGTCACATGTTTGACTTACACTGAGGAGATTAGGCTTAAGGTTTTCTTCTAGCAACACATTTTCTACTTTGATCTTGCTATTGACAACCACTGTACCTTTGCCAATTATTTTGGAAGACATATTGTCTCCAAATGTGACTTTACCCTTGTATCTTTTCTTAGTTTTATGAACTTGTTAGGGTCACCCACGTGTTTTGAACACCCACTGTCCAAGTGCCATAGATTTTGTTTCTTTGTTAAACATGGGGCAATCATGGATCTCTCCTTTTCTTCCCTTTCCTTCCAATCTTGTTTTTTGTCTTGAAACTTATTTGCAACAGTCTTCCTTGTAGGAGTCATCAATTTACAATCTCTTGCCATATCTCCATGGTTATTACATTTGTAACACTCTAGGTCATATATTTGAAGAAGTGTAAAATTGTTATGATTCCTTCCTTCTGGTTTGTCACCAGGTGAATTCTTCTTGTATTCACTAAACTTTCCATAGGCTCTGAAATTAAGGCCTTTGAAGAAAATCTGACTAAAACATCAACATCTCATTGTGACATTTTGTCAAACACTTAGCATGCAAACTAGATTTAATGCCCATCTGAGTTATGATTTACTAGATTTCTGAATAGCAAATCTACTGATAACTTGAACATAAATACACATGCATGCATCCAAAAGAATCTAGCTGAAGACAAACAAAACTCATAAGAACACTGAGAAATTAGGGCCAAGCCCAGGGCAAAATCCTCACCTCTGTGAGGTAAAACCCAGAGAATTTATTAGAGAGAGAAGATGCATTTTACAGAAGAGATTTCTTGCTAGAACATACTGAGAAAATACACTGAGGAAAAAAATGCAGCAGACAAGAGAAAATGTACCAGCAATAAATACTGCTGTACGGCCCCCCCTCTAGCAAATTTCTAGAAACTTGTGCCACAAACAACCACCTCGATTTCTGTGCAAGAGCTTGATGAAACAGCAAGTACACACCTCGGTTTATGTGTCACTGTACGATTTCTGAAACTGTTGCTGTTGAACGGCCTGTACTTGACTGTACGGCCTGCTGTACGATCTGTACAGTACGACCCTGCTCTTGAAAAACGTGCTGCAACTCTGCTACCTCGTTTTCTGTGCCCTAGCAAACTGAATCTGATCTCTTCTTCTCTGAAAATGATCTCTCTCTCTCACGAGTGGATGCCTCCTTCTCTCCCTCGTGCCAACTGAAAATTCTCTTCCTTGGATCTATTTTTCTCTTTTCCCAATGAGCCATTAAATAAGTGAAATCTCCTTTAGAAACCCTAACTAACTGAAAACCTAACCCTAACTTACTTTTCAAGGGTCAAGATCAAATTAGATCTAAGGGCTCTCATTAAATGCACATTAAATGTCACTTTAATCATTTAATGTCATTTATTACATTCACATTATTTAATAAAATCACTTTCACTTTATAAATATAAAGTCACTTTTTATAATATAAAGTGAACTTAGGAAAATACAAATACAAAACTGTGTCCTCACCAGACACTACCAAAACGGTGAAGGACCTACTGAGTTACAATAAATTAACACTCCCTCTTAACGAGGAAGGTCCTTCAAAAAACAAGATCTATGTCACTTTCCTCTTTCATCTGCTGGAACTCCCTCTTGCTCCTGAATCTGGATTTGTGACCTGAAGACCACTTTGAATGCTTCGTAAGAATCTGCATCTTCTTTAGCATCCTCCTGCTCAAATCCCTCATACTGGTTGAGTCTTCTACCAGTACTCACAAGAGAACTACTGTTCTCAGGAAACTGAATAATAGGCGCCACTGCAGTTTCCACATCTGTTCCGGATCCTGAAAGCCATCCAGAACACGGATATACATTAGCTCCTTTTAATGTATATAAACTCTCTTTCTGGCTACCAAGCAGAATGGTGCCATCCACATCTCCAACAGGAATCAGGAATATATGCTCCCTCCTGAACAGTACTCCGAAGCCCATGCTCTCCAGAGCTGAGACTTAGATCAAACTGGTTCTCAGTTCTGGTACATACAAAACCCCATGCAAGTCTAGGGTTTCACCAAAGAATAACCTGAATCGTAATGAACCGATTCCCTTTACTGCTCGAACTGTGTCTCCTTGCTGAACAAAGTGACCCGGACCTATCTCTATGACACTCATGAACTTGCTCAGAGTGTCAGTCA
>LPNX010288910.1:531318-657617 GCA_001517045.1 Pseudotsuga menziesii
CCTAGTTCATCTCTGACCTGAGTGATCTTGGTGAGATAAGTGGTCACTGAATCAGTCTCCGTCATCTTGGTATTTCTCAGCTTCTCTCTAAGAACCATCTTCCGGTTCTGGTTCTTACTCTAGTATAAGGTACACAGAGAAATCCACATTTCAAACACATATTTCTTACCAGAAATAAATGGAATCACATGATCCTTGATAGAATCAAAGAGTATCTTCTGAGCTTTGATGTCCCTTCTCTCAAACTCAGTTTTCTGTACAGCATTTGTGGGAACTACAACAGTAGCAGAAGCTCCCACAATGTCCCATAACGCCTGCTCTTTGAACAATATTGTGATTCTTTCTTTCCATGGACTGAAGTTACTGGATCCATCCAGTCTGTCCTCGTACCTTAACCCTGCTGCTGCCATGATGCTTGGACTGAACGTTCCACCTGCAAGACCCTCTCTTCTATGTTCTACACAACATGTACAAAGTCTTTAGCAACCTCTATGCTCTGATACCATGAAGAAAATCTGACTAAAACATTAACATCTCATTGTGACATTTTGTCAAACACTTAGCATGCAAATTAGATTTAATGCCCATCTGAGTTATGATTTACTAGATTTCTGAATAGCAAATCTACTGATAACTTGAACATAAATACACATGCATGCATCCAAAAGAATCTAGCTGAAGACAAACAATACTCATAAGAACACTGAGAAATTAGGGCCAAGCCCAGGGCAAAACCCTTACCTCTGTGAGGTAAAACCCAGAGAATTTATTAGAGAGAGAAGATGCATTTTACAGAAGAGATTTCTTGCTAGAACATATTGAGAAAATACACTGAGGAAAAAAATGCAGCAGACAAGAGAAAATGTACCAGCAATAAATACTGCTGTATAGCCCCCCCTCCTTCAGCAAATTTCTAGAAACTCGTGCCACAAACAGCCACCTCGATTTTTGTGCAAGAGCTTGATGAAACAGCAAGTACACACCTCGGTTTATGTGTCACTGTACGATTTCTGAAACTGTTGCTGATGAACGGCTTGTACTTGACTGTACGGCTTGCTGTACGATCTGTACAGTACGACCCTGCTCTTGAAAAACGTGCTGCAACTCTGCTACCTCATTTTCTGTGCCCTAGCAAATTGAATCTGATCTCTTCTTCCCTGAAAATGATCTCTCTCTCTCACGAGTGGGTGCCTCCTCCTCTCCCACGTGCCAACTGAAAATTCTCTTCCTTGGATCTATTTTTCTCTTTTCCCAATGAGCCATTAAATAAGTGAAATCTCCTTTAGAAACCCTAACTAACTGAAAACCTAACCCTAACTTACTTTTCAAGGGTCAAGATCAAATTAGATCTAAGGGCTCTCATTAAATGCACATTAAATGTCACTTTAATCATTTAATGTCATTTATTACATTCACATTATTTAATAAAGTCTCTTTCACTTTATAAATATAAAGTCACTTTTTATAATATAAAGTGAACTTAGGAAAATACAAATACAAAACTGTGTCCTCACCAGACAATACCAAAACGGTGAAGGACCTACTGAGTTACAAACGGTGAAGATTTGCTGATATCTATTTGTCAATAATCTCTTAGGCATCATATTAGTCCTGTTTTTGTCATGAGAGGTTGGAATTGATTTATTGCTTTCTTCCCTCTTAACTGGACTCTTTAGTGCAACAACATAGCTAATCCACCTTGGTTTGTGAAAGAGGAATATTTTGGCCCATATCTTAATCCAGATTTATCACTTGATGATCTTTGGCCATTTAGGATATCATCTAAGATCTTTGAGCTACCCTCAAACTTTGATTTCAAGGCTTCTTCATCAAGCTTTTTCCTAAGCTGCATGATCTCTTTTTCAAGCCTTTCAGATTCTTGTATACTTCTTTTGAGCTGCAAATTTAGGTCCTCTTCTATCCTTTTTGCCTCAAGAAATTGAGTTTCCAACTCGCTAATGACATGGTTTGACTGCTTGTTCTTTCTCCTGCTTTTTTCGAGTTCTTCAAGAGCACTAATGAGTTTAGACTTTAAGCCTACTACACCTTTCTCATCTGATTCACTATTCTGAGCTTGAGTATCTACTCCCATGAATAGAATTGCTGTTTCTTCATCTCCACTTGAGTCTTCATCTTCACTATCTTCCATAGTGTAAAGAATTTTCTTTTTCCCATAGTACTTCTTTTTGTTTCCCATTTTACCCATTTTGAACTTCCTTGAGACTTCTCTCTCATCATTATCATCTTGTTTAGAGTAAGTACATTTTGAAGCAAAATGTCTAATTCTTCCACAACAAAAACATTTTAGGGGTAGCTTCGCTTTGTGTTTGGCAGTACTTCTCTCAATTTTTTAAATAAAAAGGGCTTCTTCATCATCTGAAATCTCTGAATGGTTTTTGGATGAAGGTTCAGACTTCGTTGATACTTTTATGGCTTTAAATGCTGCCTTGCTTTTTGAAGGATTATTCTTTTCCGTTCTCATCTCATATACAGGGAAGATTCCATGTAGTTCATCTACTGTTAAGAGACTAAGGTCATCTCATTCTTCTAGAGTGGACACCTTTGAGTCATACTTCAATGGTAATGTTCTTAGTACCTTGCCAACCACTTCTCTCTCTTTTAATTCTCCTCCAAGGCCTCTAATAGCATTGACAACTTCATCTACTCTTAGAAGGTATTCTCCAATATTTTCTTCTTCTTTCATCTTCAGGCTTTCAAACTGTCATTTATATGTCCGAAGCTTGGATTCCTTGACTTTGGATGCTCCTTCATAGACAATTTTTAACTTATCCCAAGCTTGTTTGGCAGTCTTGCAGCTCATGACTTTTACAAACACAAAGTTTGTTAATGCACTCAAGATGGCATTCAGGGCTTTTGCATTACCCTCATATTGGTCTAGTTCCAATCTGTCTGTAGGTAGGTTGTCTACTATTTTAAACTCCTTTTTAGTTGTAGCCTAAACCTTCCATCCATGAGACATCAGATGGCACTTCATTCTCACACTCCAGTATGCATAATTTTCTCCTATGAATAATGGTGGCCTGTTGGTGGCTATCCCTTCTTGTTGATCTATCGTGGTTTTTAAGTAGGATCTTCCTTCCAGTGGTTAAACTGTGGTGAAGGAACCTGCTCTGATACCAATTGTTGGAATATTGGACAATATTGAGAGGGGGGGTGAATCAATATTGATAACTTTTAATTTAATTATTAAAACACATGATCAACAAGAATACAAATTTATCGTGCAAGCCCAATCGGGTAAACCACCAATACTTCCTATTACTGCAAAATTGGTTTTTACAAATAGTTTCTGCCTGCTACTCCAGACAATGATGGTACACCACTCTGTTTACCAGCAACTTCTGGAAGGAGGCTACGACTCCTTGATTTTATCAACTGCTACTGAAAGGATGCTATGACACCCTATTTACCAGCTTCTACTGGAAGGAGGCTACGCCCCCCTCCAGGCATATAGCCTGCCCTAGCACCACCTTACCACCCTAGTATGTTTTTATCAAAACTGTAACACCCTGGTTTTGACCCTATTGCATTAAATTATATATGATGTAAATATCGTTATTTAATCATGGTGTTGAGCTCAAGGAAAAGGCCCTGCCATTGATTTAACGTTTATGTATTGGCGATTAAAATCGATGCCAATGGTTTATGTGCTAGCCAGGCACAATATATTTGGAGACATCGTGTAAAAATGCAAATTAATAAAAATACCACAACTAGCTATGCACCGCAACGTGAAAGAGATGGGGGCATGATTTCACAAGGAATAGGGAGGGAAACGGAAAACATTCAAACCCTTGAGCCAATGGGGAAAATCCAAATGTCAAAGGGAAACCCATAAAGCTGTCAACTACCCATTTTGTCTTTTTGTGCCAATCAATTATTTTTGCCAGAAATTGGTTGGGGAAGTTAATGCATGGGGATGGGAAGAGTATGGCAGTCAAATTCGAATTTGAGAAGCCATCAGATTTTGGAAAACGTGTTCCTAACTTATAGGCCAAGTAAATGCCCAAAAATGCTTCCCAACCCATAATGCATTCACGTCCTCCATTTTCTCAAGTAGTTGAAGCTTGCTGAGCTCCTCCTTTCACGTTTTCTGTTGTTCCTCATCTTGCCATGGCTGGGAAAAATCCGTTTGTGTTGTGGAGTGAATGTGTAGCAGGGATTTACGTTTTTTATGTCGTTTCCACAGTTTTTCCATGTCCAGAAACTCGTTTTGTGATGCTCAATGGCTGGTGTCTCTCCCTCACGAATTACTGCATTTTCCTCATTGTTCTCCAAGCTGGAAATCCGTTTTTGGTAATGCCAGTGGATGGGAGAATAGATCCACGATCTATGGGTTTGTAGAGGCCGTTTTTTTCCTCAGTAAAGCCATTGAATGTTTGCTGAAATCGTTTTTGGTTCCCAGGGTGTTTTCCCCCATTTTACCAATCCATTTTTGTTGAAGAATGTTTTTCCTTCATGCCCAGCAATCGTATTTTGCTGTGAAGTGCATCCTTATGTTGGCTTGGCTTAGTAAGTCCAAGAAACCCATATGTTAGATGGTATGACAGTGTTTGGGTGTGATTGTTGGCTTGGTTGAGTAAGTCCAAGGAACCCATATGTTATTCGCTTGTTGCCTTAGCAGTCTGTGAAACCCAATTGTGTGTTGGCTTGATTGTGGATATATGGTCTTGTGTGTGTAAGTCTGTTGTTCCCTTATTCCTTGTGGGAATCATGCCCATCTCGCGGGTGGCAATGGTGTTGAGAGATTGATGAGCACACTGGCCTATGGTTGGGTGGAACGTTGTAGCGACATAGCTAGTTGCGAGAAAGCTTCTTCTCAAGGTAAGTATATCTTGTGTTTAATCTTTGCAACTATAATTGTTTAATGAATTATAATGAACATGTTGAATGCTTGATGAATGTATTTTGCTTCTGCTGTATAATGCATCTATGTATGTTTTTGATTCAATGCATTTTTATTATCATGCTCATGGGGCTAGATTGCCCAGATTTGATAGTCGTGAAGTCGTGTTCTCTCTTTGGTAGAGGGGTGGGGACGTGACAAAAACATCCAGATCTTCTTATGTCTTCAATTTTTGTTACAAATACTTCTTCATGTCACTGGTCTCTGCTTCTTCTAGCTATTACTACGATCTATATTACAGAGACTACTTCTTTCACTCAACACTTTGTCTATAAATACCCTCTAACACAGTTTCTGTGAATGCATCTCTTCACCATTGTGCCCTTTCATTCTTAGATCGCGTCTCTTCATGAAAATTCAATTCTATACTTTAACAATTCTTTTACTCTATTTTTAGGTTTATCAGTCATACCTTTCCGCAACAAAATCTTTACCAAAAATGCCTTTCTGCAATAGATCCTTTTCGCAACCATCCTGAGCCGTTGATCCATTGCGGACTCTTTCCTGTCCGTCGATCTGAGATCGGATTTTCAAATTGAGGATTGCGGACGCGTGTTTTGACTTTTCTCAACAAGTCCTGCAATTTCCTTTCCGCAACTACCTTTCCCCAAGGTACTTTCCGCACCGTTGATTTCTTGCGGACTCTTCTCTAACCGTGGATCTAAGATCAGATGTGGATTGTGGATTGTGGGTTTTCCAATTTTTTTAAAAGTGCTTCCGCAATTTGTTTTCCGCAAGATTTTTTCAGCGCCATCGATCTTATGCGGACTCTTTCCTGATCGTCGATCTTTTGGATTGTGGGTTGATAAAATCTCAAGCGTTACTTCCGCAATTTTTCTTTCGCACCGTTGATCACTTGCGGATGCTTTCCTGACCGTCGATCTTTGGATTATGGATTGCGAAATGCGGAATCACACTTTCATATTTTGGACCTACGCAATTTCTTCTGAACCGTCAATTTCCTTGCGGGTTCACTCCTGACCATCGATCTATGATCAAATGCGAATTGTACTATAACGTTGCGGGTCGCTCTGCAACCGTAGATCTTCTGCGGACTTTGTTCTAATTGTCGGATCTGTTCATTGTCATCTCTTCCAAAAAGGTAGGGGGCTTGACAGGTCGTCTCGGGCTCCAGGGTGGTGACTTCTCGCGGAGTCCAAGCACCTAGAGCCCCCATAATGCCTTTGCTCTATGCATTGAATAACCATAGTGAGGCCAGTGCATATAAACACATACAAACTCAAACGCACTGCCTGTGTGGGATAAATCCCAATCGTCGAATCAATCTACACCGTTGATCACTTGATCGGACAATTGCTGAGTCTTCGTAATGAATTCTACTGCAGATCCTCATCTCCTTTGCCTCTTGCATCGATCGACCGCAACTCATCGAACTACCATCCGACTTTGTAATTCCTTTGTCTTATACTGTGTTTTCCTTGTCATCATGTTCACTGGTTATTCCTTTGTCATTACTGAACTCTTTTGACATCAATTGACAACTATTTTCAACAGCTTAGGGGGTTATTAGACTCTATGTGTCAATGTTTATAAATATGTTAGGCATTAATATTGAGTCATATGGACATGTGCTAGGTCCCCCTAGGTTTATTTTTGAGTTTTGGTAAAATAAATTTTTCCCGTAAACTTAGGCAGTTTTTAATAGTCTATTTGGAAAAATTGGAAATATAATAAAAGTGTGGTTAGGGATCGAATTTTTCCATGGGGGTGTTCGTTTTCTAACTCAGAGCACCCGTTTAACCCCAAAACTCACTTTTTCTAAGTTTTAAGTGATAAATTTATCACTTAAGTAAAAAATCTCCTAAAAATTAAAATTATTAATTAAAAAATAGAAATAATTAATAAATGGAGAATATTCCCAAATTCCTAAATTAATGGGATTTGCTCCAATTTGATTGAAACCAGTCTCATTGGCTTCAGATAGGGTAGGCGAGTCCATTCCATGATTGAAGACCTTGATTAAGGCTAAAGAGGAAGTTAACTGGCTCACGCAGTGAAGGAAGCTGCACCCTCTTTCTCTCTCCTTCCACACGTGTGGTTGATTTGGTAGTTTATGGTTGGATATTGGGAGTTGCTGAGGCATGTGGCACCTACCTCTTAATTGCTACTCAGTTCAGGTGCAATTTAAGCTCAGATGAAGCTTAGTTCAACTCTCCATCAACCTCAGACTCTCTCTCTCAGTCAAACATGCACCCCTCTTGGCCGGTTTTGCTATAAAATAAGTTGCCTTCTCTCATTCAAGCTAGTTAGAGCTGGGGAGAAAGGATTGCTATTGTTGTAATATTGTATTGATCATTCTTTTGTTGGAATAAAAGAGAAGCTTTGAAGGCTAAATTGTGGAGTGCTTTTCATGTGTGGATCACCATTATCATGCTGCTTTTGAGGTGAATTGCTATTTTTTCAAGTTTTGCATTTAATTATTGTCTGCCTGAATGATTATTGGAATCATAGGAATAGATCATTGTAAGTAAGGTTACTTACTCCTATTTTGTTACATATGTTTGAATGAGTTAATATTTGCATGATAAATAAGATTATTTTTCAAGCCATGTCATCTTTTTTGCATATGTATCTTCAGATTTAATTAGTTTGTTTGCAGGATTTGTCTTCTAGCTTTCAGGTTTGCCATGATTGGAAGAGCTGTGGTTCAAGATTGATTCCACTGATTTTCCAACAAGATTGCGAAGATTGTGTCCCCCGGTGCTTCACTAACAAGTTTCTTTTGCAGATTTATTCCAACAACAAGCACTATCTTTTCCCCTTCTTCAAATTCTAAATTTTTCTAAGATTGGTTATCGTTCAAAGTCTTATTGCTTAGATCTATTTTACCAAGTAAAATCATATATAGATCTAGTTAGCAAGATCTTTTTAGATTATATCTTTGTTTTATTTTGCATGCAAAGTTCCATTTAAAGAGATCTAGTTTAAATCACCCTTTTTGGAAGCATTACAAAGGAAATACTTAGCTTGTCTTAAGGGTAGTTTTGTTTCAAAGTTTAAAAGATAAATCTAGCAATTAAGTGCATATTGTATTGGCTTCCCAAAAGCAAGCCAAGATCCCAAGGAAAACTTGCTTTCCTTGGTTAAATGTTTGCATTTTTTATAGTCTTAACTTAGAAATTTTACATTTTTTTTTGCATTGTCCTAAGACACTTCTAAAGTGTTTTTGGGCATTTGTTAACTAATATTGCCTGCTGGTTTTTAGCAGGTCCATAAAAAAAGAGAAGGAAACTTTGCCCGAAAATACAATTTTTGGACATCTGGAGCTTCCCAGAAGTTTCCCCCACAGCCGAGCTTCTTTTTTCTCTTTGTTGTAAGCCTTTGGATCCTAGATAACAAGGACCAAATAACATCTCTTCTAAGCATTGTAACCGAGTAATAAAAAAGATCTGGAGTAGGCTCTTCCGAGCCCACTCCCCCATTCCCCTAGGGGGGATCCGCGTCGTTGTCCCTTTTTTGCACTTTTTAATTTTTTTTTAATTTTTTGCTTTAGTTTAGTTTGTTTTATTCATCTGCAGGATAGTATACTTTGTTTAATACTGCAAAATCTTATCATTCCATATTCAAAGTAATACTACAACTTACCCCACGATTTCCCGAGTGACCCAAAAGGGGAAAGAGATTCGTGGTAGATTAATTATATAACTTCCTTTGTATTTTCTTGCATTTTAAGTTTAATTTCTCTACAAAAACATGAATAAAATCTATCCCTCCTTGCTTTTCGATTGAGGTTCACTTGAACTGAAAGAGATTCTTGGAGGTCACTTTTTGCCTTTTTTAACAAACACAACCAATCATAAAATCCTTAAAATCCTTAAAATCCTTTAGACTCTGTTGTGTATGCTCTTTGCCGCTGCGGTTTGACTGAGCAGTTGGCTGCATTAATAGCAACGTGGATGACTAGATTAATTAGTGTTCACACCCCAATTAACCTCCCCAGATGAAAATCCAATGCCTCGATTTAATCCGTTGCGGAATTCTCAAAGGAAGCGGGGACAACTGCGTAGCGACCTCGAGACACCGTTAGGCTACACCCTTGTTGTAGTGTTGAATACGTCTCAGAGACTCCAACTCAACGTTACAAAAACCGGACCGGAATCGGTAAAACCGGCCGGTCCGACCGGTTTTGGGGCCTCACTGTTTCAAACCGGTGTCTCAAACCGGAAATGACCGGTTCCGTACGGAATCGGCCGGTTTTGACCGGTTGAGTGGAGAAGGTCAAATATTTAAATTTTCAAAAATGGAAAATATTCTGATGGGTTTTAGAACAAGCTACTGCCAAACTTCCTAGTATTTTCCATGTCCAAAAGAAATTGTGTATTGAGAAACAATCTTCAAAATAAGTCACGACTTTGAGTTGGCATGCATTGTATAACATGATGTTTTTCCTTCTGTAAAATTTTGGTTCAGGTGAAGATATAATGAAAGAACTAGTGTCTAGCATTGGTTGAATGTTTATGTTTTACCTTCTGTAAAATTGTGGTTCAAGTGAAGACAGAATGAAAGAACTGGTGTCTAGCATTCGTTGGACGTTTACATTTGAAAAATGGAAAATATTCTAATGGGTTTTGGAACATGCTAAGACATTACTTCCACTTCCTAGATATTCCATCTCAAAAGAAAATACAAATCCATAATTATGCTCAAATAATCAAATATTTATTTATTGACATAGAGCCAATTGCTGAATCATAAATTCCATTAGAAAGAGTTCAGAATATGTATAAGATTATAACAATAGTAAATTAGTCCTTCGCACCATGTTTTGCAAGCCATAGGCTGGTTTATGGGATATGCCGCAGGATGGAAATTTTAAATAATTAAACAATTCCTAAACAGGGTCGGAATAGAAATCAGGCATCCAGTAATATTGTAGTTCTATATATAGAACGAAAGCAACATTATGTAATGATGACTTGGAGTTCACACAATGTCATAAGAATCATATACTGTCTTTATGTTTCTGATCCTGTCTTCATGTTAAGCTCCAAGTAGTGTTCTGTAATATGAAATCAGTGACAGTATAATAACCAGGATAAAGATCTTGTTTATATTTTGATGTTCAAGACTGTCTATACTGAAACAAAAAATATGCTCAGTGTTGCACATAGCAATAGCACTTTTTTCAAATTTATGAATAATGGTTTGGATTCATGAATATATATATAATTTTTCAAAATTTACGTAGTTTTTGTATTTTTGGTGGACCGGTTTTATGATCCGGTTTTTTACTCGGTTTTTGATCGGTTCCGGTACAGGTCCGGTTCTGAGGGTCGACCAGTTCGTCCATCGGTTCGGTTTTTGTAACCTTGCTCCAACTAGCCAATGTTATCAGAACCAAACCGGTGGTCAAACCAGTCGACCCCGGAAACTGGAACCGAACTGGAACCAGACAAAAATCGAGAAACAAACCGGATAAAAAAACCGGTTGAGCAAAAATACATAAAACATTCATATTTTCAAAAAATACATATATATTCATGTGCAACCATATGAATTCAAACCATTATAAACAAATATGTAAAGTTTCGCATGTATATAGCAAGTAAGAGTGTATAAAACCAAAATAGCACTGACTGCAAATACATATGTCAAGAAAAGTACATCAACAAAGATGCTATAAGTGGCCTCTAAAGTCAAAATATAAGCATATGACTACAGTCTAGACTCTAGAATCTATAATTTAATGATTCTAATCATATATCAGAACTATCTGAGTCCTCATGCTCAGACTCATAGTCATCATCTACATCTTCAACATGAGCATGGCTTGACTCCCCTAGGCCTGAAGGCACTTGTCTAACTGCAACTTAAATGTCCACATCCTCTTGCTATGGAAGAGGGCCCAGGTCCATCCACGACTGAATGTGATTGATATGGAGGGTGGCAGCCTCCTTTTATAACATTAGAAGGGGTCGTGGATCAATTAAACAACTCACAAACAAACTCTATTTTTTATTTTATTGAAAGAACTTGAAATTCGTTGTTGTTGGGGGTCATTGGCGTTTTTGTACAAAACTGGCCAGTTTTGTACTGAACCGACCGGTTTGGAGAAAACCAGGTGATTTTGTATGAAACCGACTGGTTCAACCTTGAAACCGGCTAGTTTCATACGAAACCGGCCAAAAACGGTTTGAGTGCGTGATTTGACCTAGTGAGGCTTGTAAACTGGTCCAACGGACTGTTTTTTTCAAAATCGTTTGGGTTTTGATAACATTGCAACCAGCCCACATATTCCTTGTGGGGAGCTGCATCGGATAATGGTTTTGGACATACTCCTCGTACTTTTGGGTATATTTGGAGTTCCCTTTTTCTCATAAGTTAGTCAACTCATCTCCACACTTATTTAAAACTGACGAAGAGCACTTGGAACACCTACATTTTCAACAATACAACAACACTTTTTATCTGTGGACTCCATTTTGGCATTGGTTCTTTACTTTATATAATCATCTGCTTTTATGTGCTTTGATATATCATACAATGATCTATATGCTGTTGTAATTAAAATCCTGTTGCAATATCTTGTGTGAGTATTTACTTTCATCAAACTCCTCAGTAATTTAATCTTCACCATTACACTTGCCTTAACAACCTTAACAACTAAATAAGGCCTACCCCCCTTGGCTGCATTAGGAGTTGGCCTAAACAGAGGAGTTAAGAACAAGGTGACAACCTTGACTCGAGACTTGCCCCTAAGGACACACTGAGTGGTTTGAAGATTTCTGCCATGTTCCCCCCAGGTGTGTGAAAGGCGACACCAATGCCCTTTGGAATCATGAAGAAATAGGGTCCTTAGGTCACATCTCCCCATTATAACATCTATGCCATGGATTCACCAAATGTTGAAGTGTGTTGAACCATTGAAGAATTAGACTGTATTTACCAGTGTTCCACCAAGTTTCCGAGACGTGGGAGCACGGGAGTGGGGAAACACACATTGGGGACGTGTAGAGACACCCCAAAATTTTGGGGTATTTTGGGGGATATGGGGGCGGGGGCGGTGTCGGTCTCTAAAATTATAAAAAAATAGAAAAATAATAAAAATATGAACCTCAACATATAAACATATAAATTCCTCATCCCATCACCATTTGCATACTAGCATCCTTATGTTCCCGAAGAATTTAGTGTAATGTAAATGTAATCGTTATAGCCAAGCATATCATATCAATGTTTGTTTCTGCTTATTTGTTTCTATTTCGATTTATAATGACCATTTAGTGTAAAATCCTAAAATTTAAAATGAACCATTTTTTTAAGTAAAATAATTTAAATATTCGAGGGGGGTGGGGGCATGTGGGATCCTCTCATTTTCAAAAGGGGGCGTGTGGGAGCCCCCCAATCCGAGAAACTCCTAGACCTACGTTTCCCCAAGTTTTGCAGAGAGGGGGGTGCTGGGAAACGTTTCCCATGGAGCCTCCCGGCCCCTGGGGCATGGGAAGCGCAGGGGGCGAGCCCCCGACCTTGGGAGGTGCATCCCCTTGGAACACTGGTATTTACTCAGGTTGAATTGCTATTGCCAGGATTTATAATTTTATGACCTCGACATCTCCCCCGTCCCTCCTGAATTTCTCTAAATTTTGGGGGTGGTCTCCACACGTCCCCAATGCGCATTTCCCTACTCCCACGCTCCTGCGTCCCGGAAAGTTGGGGGAACATCGTGAAATGCCAGTAGGAAGACCCTACTTCATATATCTGAAAGAGGTTGAACATAAATGAGAAAGTAGAAAAACGATAGGGCAGTGGGTGTGCAAATACCTAACAGAGATACATTTGAGAGAGCACAACTGAGCAAAAGGCTTGAATATGACTTGAGAGCTTGAACACAATTGAGAGAGCTCCAATGCAACAGGGGAGTGGGTGTATAATTACCCAACACAAACACACCTGAGAGAGTGTAGATCAGAAGGAAGCCCAAATACAGGATGAGAGTGGGTTTATAAGTATCTAGCTCTACACAAAGGGTAGCCATGGCCAAAATATAGAATATAGGCATTTGAAATAGAAGTGAGAGTTGGTGTGTGGATAACCAACTTGAAAATATGCTTGATTGTAGTTGAAAATAAGTGAGAGGGTAAATAAATACCCATCTCAACATGGGGTTGGCCCTATGCACAACATCCTCCTTGAAGATGGATAGGAGGTCAAGAAGAGAAAGCATTAGATCGTACCTTCCCTCCATAATACTGAGCATGGGCCATCAAAAAATAGAACCTCCCCAAAAGACCATATTACCAATACCAACATGTTTTGCCAACCTGGTAAAGGGGATTTCTGGTTGAAGTTTGAAAGAAAGAGCCACTGAAGTATGCTGGTCAACTAAAGGAGTGTCAAGGAGCACAATCTATTGACGAGACTGAAATTTGCCGTTGAAAGTGCATCCAAGAGAAACCAAGATCACATTGTGGATGGACAAGATCCATGTGAAACACTGAATGATCCTGCATATAGTATGTTCAATAAGGACAAATAGCATAGCGTGGAAGACAAAGGTCCACAGAATCAAGCTAATCCATTGAAAGAAGCTAAGAATCATCTGTAGGGTCATCAATAAAATAGTGTGGACGGATCCAACAGACCAGTGAGTGGAAATTGCATCAAAGGAATTGAGAGGGGTCTCCCTTTGCAAACAAGCGGCCATAGGCTTGTTCGATTGACTATGAATCACCAGGAGAAGCTGAGTAGATTTCACATCACCAACCACAATGATAGAAAGGTACCAACCCTTGGAATACAAAGGATGTTTCCAAATAAGGCGGAGTCAATACCAAGAATATCATATTTTGAGTCCGGTACAACTCAATCTGCAAAGCACACTATCCTATGTGTGTCAAGAAAACAATCCATCCGGTCCAACCAAAGGAAGTTTTTGGGAAGACCTCAAGATCACCTGCGAAAGGGCCCAATAAGGGTTGGAAGGCCCCTAGTTCTGTATCCCTTGGGTGAAATGCCACTAGTCAATAGTCTCACAAATGAGCTGAATAACCCAGAAAATTCTGCTGCCAAGCAGTCCTCCAGATTAAATGTGAGAAGTGGGCACCCCACTGTTCCGCAATGATTAAGTCAACAACAAATTTCTCAGAAAAAACCTTGAAAAATGGGAGAAAACCACACGATACTAGTGCTGTTCCAAACACCAGTGAATATTGGTGTAAACTGAGAGAAAGATAGGGTGTGCTGCATTAGATGAGCACTGATCTGCAAAAAGAATCCCTCAAATTTGCTGGTAAAACTGAAATACACGAAAAAGGAGGAGGGTGTTGGTGGTGTAGAGGGTGGAAAACCCTAAACAAAACGCTTCTGTCTTGAAATTTGGCTGAAAATTCTAGTTTCAGCCTTGAAATAGCCCTAAAAGTATTCGGCTAAATGAAGGAGAAAAGAGGAGGGTGCTGCCTTAAAAAGGGCATAAACTTGCAAAAGATCCCCTTAAATCCGCTGAGAAGTCCAAAAAACTTTCAAGGAAGGAGTATGGCTATGTTGTATGCGACAAATGCAAAGTTGGAGAAATGTTAAAGAAAAAAGGGAGAAATTGGTTGCATCAAGCAGGAAAAAATGTTTGGTCCTACACATAGGTTCATTCAAAGGAAGAAAATGAGTCCTATTTATAAGTTGGTTGGGAAGGGAGCCAGCTCCAGATTTGGGCCATCCACTGCGTGGCAACTGGCTGCCACATGTGGGGTTGAGAAAACAAAGGAGAGAGAAACCCTAGGCACAAGAATAATTAACCTCTTAAAAATCTGCTGAGGTAATTCTTCAAACTCTTTGAGAAGGCCATTAGAAGAAGAATTTGTAAGTACAGCAAGGGGTTAAGGTTCTTTCAAATTGGAATTTGAAAGGGCAAAAGAAAAGAACATAAGAGAATGGAGTAGCAACTACTGGAGCACAGATGACAAAATAACATGCAGTGCATGAGCATGGAGAGGACAGGGTCCTCCTGTGGCTCTTGCATTACGAACTAGAGAGATAATTAGTTACTGCATCTACTTTAGCAGTATAATATTAACAGCACCACCAGTTCTAGTATTGTATGTACTCCAGTCTCTGTTGAAAGTTTGAAACATCATCTTTTGCAACTACAATGACTATCCTAGATGATGCTCTTAATCACTCTCCTAGTTAAATTTGTTCTATTGCATTGAGTGTGATGCACAAACATTGAGGGAGAGAGAATGCTGGCTTAGTTTTATAGATGGTACATAATGGGCTCTCTATTTTGTTTAGGGATGGAACCATATAGTAATTGATGGGAATTAGAATAAGCTGGATGTGTAAGCTGCAAGTGACATTGCTAACAATTAAAGAATTAAGTTCTCAAGATTCCCCCAACTGGCCACTACCGCTAGTCCACTGCTCTATGTATGTGGAAAAACCTTTCCTATTAAAATTGCAATTTCCCTTGAGGTGTGGGGAAAGTGCTCGACTATTTGCACATTTTGATGCACTAATTTCCATACTGTTTTATTCACATGTGTTCTCTGTATTATTTCCATTCTGCATGTGCAATTGGATGATTCGTTCTGGATGTTGATGCCTACTGTGAGCATGGTAATGTATGCCACTCATTATTTCTATCAGAATAACCTTGATAGGATAGAATATTTTAAGTAGACAGCTTTGCCATAAAATTTGATTTTTTTCCTTTACTGGGTTTGCCTGGTGGAGGGGGCATTTTCTCTCTTCTAACTAATTAGAAAGACATCATTTAATATACACTTTCTTGTCAATGGGACTATAAGACGATGTTCTGTGTTTTTATGCTTGAGTGATGCAATTTATGTGACAAATGATAACATGAGACCTTAAGTCTTTCTCAACATAAATAACATAGAAGGCATGATGAGTTCAGTTGGATGGAAGGATTAATTATGGGAAAATTTTGTATCTTGCAAGAATTTGAAAGATTTCAGCTAAGGCTTTGTCTCTTCATTTGCAGGGAGGTTCACTTCTGGTATCTTATCCCAGAAGAGGTTCAAGGCAAAATGCTCTTCAAGGCATATAAAGATTTGATTTCTCCAGAAGAGCATGCATATGTTTTTCAAATGAAAGAGAAGCAGCTTCAGAAACAAGCCCTACTTGCTCGTGTCTTGGTGCGCACTAGCCTTGCAAGATGTAGGACTTGATGGATTTACCATTTACTTCTTTTCACTTCTCATTGCTAGTCTAGTACTTGTGTTGACTACATGTTTTTTTTAAATTATGTTTGTATATCAGTCTCCGTTGGTGAACTGTAAAAGATAGTCTTATAAGTTGGAAAATAGGAATTACATCTACATTGGTGCTTGAGTGAATCTGTAATCACTAGCTTTGCAAAATGTGGGACTTGATGGGTTTACCATGTACTTCTTTTCACTTTTCTTTGTTGAATATTTCACTGGAATGACACTTCAATGCAATTCAGAAATTTCACCTTCTCAATGTGGGACTTGATGGGTTTCCATTTACTTATTTTCACGTCTCATCGTTGGAAATTTCACAGAAATACCACTTCAATGCAATTCAGAAATTTCACCTTCTTTTAGAGGGTTCCTCAAATCTTATTCCCAGAATTTTCTGCCCTAGAACTTTTGTAAATTAAAGGACAAAATAACAGTACAATATTTGACTTTTAAACAACCCTAAACTTTTCGGCCATTAAGAAGAAAAGACACCAACCGATGAGATAAGTTTCAGCCCTTCTAGGGCAACTTACCAGTCAATAATCAGATCTGAAAATGTACTTTTACAGCCGAAATAACAACAGTAAAATCAGTCTCTTTATCTTCTTCTTTAGATGTCAAATCATTTAACAATTTGCCCCTATACTTATGTAGTTGAAAATCAAATATGAAACTGACACAAAATATTTATGGCTGGAGACTTCATATATAAGCTCAATGATGAAGTACATACCATAGCCTCTTCTCAAGGCTACAAAATCCAACCATGCAAAATGCCCTAACTAAAGGTAAATCATTAAACCCTAACTCCACCAAGAACAAGTGCAAGAATCTGTCCAACACTATCTCCATGCAAAGATCTCCTTCTTTTCTTTTCTTTTTTCACAAGTCCACCCTAGGTTTTTTTCCAAAACGTTAATATCCAATCTCCAAGAATAAAACCCCATCCCTAGAACTCCAAGATGCTCCAAGAAATTCCAGAGAGACTAAGAAATCCTAGTGCCAAAGAGAGATAAAATAAGATAAGATCAAATAATTTTATTAATGTCCAATGGGTGACCTAAAGATAGGTCAATGGGTCTGCTGAGTACAATGATGTCAATACAATGCAGGAGCGCTAAAGTGGCTTCCATAAAGCAATACAACATAAAATAAAAATATAAAGTGAAAGTACATTGATGTAAGAGTCTGGGGTGCTCAAAACTTTAAGAACGGGCAACCATTTTGGAGAGATGCTTGAAGGAAATTATACTCGGGGTTGGAACTTGGAACCCAAAAAGTGATGGTGCTGCTAGTGTGTCATGGTCAGTAGATTCATTTCTCCTAATATCTGAGGTCAAATGAAAGAAACTCATAATGGAATGATGTCAAGAAGAATGATCGGGAGGGTGCTTGGGCTGTCTGTAGTGATGTTATATGAAGGGGGGCACTTACCACTAAATCTTGATTGATCTCGTCTATTTTCTGGTAAGAGATTGGGTCTAGCTCTGTTGTTGTCACTAATGAGATGTGGACAGGGCCCCTCAGAACTGTGCAAATTTAGAGTCTAGAACAGTGTTGTTATCACTCTGTCTCTTAGTATCCCTTTTTGGGAGCACATCGAAGAGGGAGGTAATCGTCTAAGTGGAATTTTCTCTAGGAGGTTAGAGAGTAAGAGTACGAAGCTTGAAGGCTTTATGTATGTATAAGGGTAGACACCTCAAGTTGGGGTACTAAAAGATATTGGAGACATCCTAAACAAACAATGGAAACATCCACAGATCTCAATGAAGATGGGGCAATGGAAGATGAAGTGCTCCTCTCTCAACCTCATGAAGACGTCATAATCGACAAATCCTGTCTAATCTATCTATTTGGTGATCTGTCTTTATTTGAAGGTGAATTGGCCCAGGGGAATACATAAGGAGTGTGCCCAATGACAAGAAGTGTATGAGGGTTGGATGATGAATCCATCCCTGACCTGCATGAAGTGCTCAGCATGGAATGCCATATTTAGACGCAATTCTCTCAAATGGTTTAGGTGATTTTATGAACTACTTGTAAATGTCATCTCTGATGCTCTTTTTCAACTCTTGTCTCATGGGTAAGAGATGACTAGGTGCATCCAAGTAGTACATAAACGGGGGAGTTGATCAATCTAATGCTCATCGACTATAAGAGATCTAAGACCTTTACAAAATAGCACTAGACATGAGTAAAGGGGCTAGCTAAAGTAATAGAATTCGATGATCAATTGGCTAAATAGGGATACCATTCTCATCCCTTCGCTTAGTCGGCAAATCTATGAATGTGATGCAAAAGGGAAACAAGGTTGAACGTGGTTTCAAGCTGGAAGGGTCGGGCATTGAACTCAACAAGGATGATGGGTTGAGTTATTATTTGTTTGTATTTGGTGATGCGTCAAAGCATAAGGGTTTGCATTTTCTCAGTTGAAGCCTAACTAGACTCAAGTAATCTAGGTCCTCAAACCTCAAAACCATATAAAACTGTGTTGGACAAGGATCACCATGAGGGATAGCTTGGACTGAATGTCCAGAAAGTGATGTTGGAAACATTGTCTCTTGAGGATGGCTAGATATTTGTATCCTTTGTTGACTCTAGATGAAAGAGCATGTCTCAAGCTGAAGCGAGGACCATTAAATTGTACTTCCAAATATGTGTGTGTGCTTGCAATCTCAATCTCCTTCCCATTGAAGAAGTGGTGATCTAAATGTACCTCTTCGACCCATTGAAGATCATGACCTTGATTTTACCCAGGTTGATTGTCAATTGTCAAAGATCACAAAAAAATGCTAAAGCATCTAGCTATCTTTGAAGACCCTCTAAGGAAGAGGCTACGAGGACTATGTGAGTCTTGTTGGCCACACAAGTGAGATGTCCACTCTAGAGTACAAGCTTCATGCTCCAATGATGATGTTGCGCAAGTGAAGCCCTAGAGAGAGAGGAAAGACAAGTACTAGTGGAGCCCTAGAGAGATAGAGAGAGGACAAGTGCAATCCTCTTCTAGGTCACATCACTACACAAGAATGAGAAGAATGAACACAAGTCATATTAATGAAAGACTTTCCTTCCTCTATTTATTTGTGAAGCAAGGGAGGCCAACAATACTATGCGAGCACAAGTCCATACAAGGGACCTACATGAGCTTTGTTGGTCACACAAGTGAGATGTCCACTTTAGAGTACAAATGCTCCAATGATGATGTCGTGCACAATAAGGACTCCAAGTTGATGTAGCTACTCAAGGCAAGTCCACATGACTCCATCTCGAGTTTCCATAGTTACCATATATCTTCCAAAGAAAAGTACTATATGTTACACCATGTTTACCACATAATATCTTGTTATCAGTTTGGTGGATGATATGATCCAGAGAGATGTTTTATATTGTTTATCTCATGGACCATCTACATACGCACACGTTTTCTTGGGATGGCCCTTATGGTAGAATTAGTCACATTGATGGCTAGGTAGCTACTGATTGTCCTCGTCTCTAGTGAGTGGGTGTGTAGTGTCATTGAGGAAAATGGGTGATGCAAAGGTATTGGTATTGGTCCATTTGAGTTGGTAGTATGGTAGTCATGGTTTGGGATAGCACTTCTGGAGTTTTTAGAATGGGCATAGGGATATGTGTTGATTGATGAGTCTGTCTTAGTCACACCTTGGTGCTATATGAGTTACCAAACAAATGATCCTATGATACTGTTAGCACACGTGTTATGTTTTCATGTATGGATGGTCACATGTTGTATTATGGTTCTTCGTTGTATTTTCCCTAAATCATCTCATGGATTGGTATAGATGGTGATGTTGGATGGTTAGAGCTTCTGTGTTTGAGGTTTGGAGATATTAGTCATTGTCATTATTATATCCTAGTGTAGCATGTCATATTTTGATGGGAGCACTAATGACTTTATTGAGTTGTGATGGTTTGTTAGGGTGTAATAACCCCTTGTGGCATGTTCTATAGGTGGTGCTTGTAGCGTGTGTTGATGCACAACTTAGTATCCCAAGAAGATGGACAAGCGTATCTGTTGCTAATTTGACACAACTATGAACTCCCTACTTAACATGTCACTATTGTCAGGGAATTCGTCTTTAGGCTTCTTGGACCCAACAATGAACGAGTCCAGACTATCCAAAGGGGAGACCTTGGCTAAGCTTTTGCCTGAGGCTATCCTAAGACAACTTCAAGTATACACCTAGAATTGCTTTTTAAAAAGGTGTCTAAAGGGTAAGCAGAGGTGGAGGCTAGGAACACTCTAGAGTTTAGGCTAAAGGTGACTTAGAGTTATTAGTGTTCAATATTAATGCATTACACCATTAACCATTTATCATCATGATAACATCATTGCATATGAAAAAAACATATCATCATGAAATAGATAAGAGCATGATACAATGAACTAAATAACCATATGGAGCATATACATCAACAAATGAGATCTTATAGCCATGAAATTTTAGTAAATTTTGTTTCCCCCAAAGCCCAGGTTTGAGATAGACAGGCATTGTTATCCACTAAGTTGCACTTAGTTGGATTTCTAGTGAGCTACCAAAGTTATGAACAAGTCCTTTGTTCATTGTCAGTGCTCAGAAGTTCATAAGACCTTTCAGGGCCAATCTTGACCCCTTTTTAAATTTTTTTCATGTTCATACCCTACAGGGAATTTGTAATAAGTTGATGTAGCATGATGATTTTTTGCAAAAGGCTTGGCATACTTAGACTTAGCTATCAATGCAATAATCTAGAGTGTTTTTTCCTTGTTAATTATCGACTGTTGCACAAATGATTTATGATTTTCGAGTTTTTCCACTCACCCTCCAAAGCTGGAGTATTTGCCTTGGTGTTTAGGCCTTAGGAGGTTATTAAAGTCTAGGTGTCTATGTATATTACTTCTTTAATTTAAAATATAAACCACCAAGATCAAGAACTTTCCAAGACTGAAGTAAATCATTCACACATGAATACACAGGAAATTTTCGTCAAAGACCGAGAAAAACCCCAACTCATGGGGAAAACCCTAGAAAGAGAAATTATCATTAAAGGAGAAACTCAGAAATTTTCCAACAACACATCAATTTTTTTCTTCTGACCCTTATAGACAAAATTCCCAAAATCACTTCTATAGCAAATTACCTCAAATTCTGTGCCAGCCGTATTGTACGGTCTGCTGTACCTTCACACGTGCGAGTTCAGATTGTACAGATCTGCCACACATGTGGATTGTACTTTATGTACTTTTCTGTTGCCTCAGGAATCGTGCCCAGCCTATAATAAATGCCCTGTCAGATTGTTTTATGGTGCTGCTTCAAAATCTGTGCCTCACACGTGCTGTACGGATTATGACAGGATGCAATTAATGTGGCTGTACCTTGTTGCTGCTTGCATTGGGAATTGTGCCCAATCTAGGGTATCTCTCTCTCCTTCTATCTCAATATTCTCTCTCTCCTCATTAATGGTGGTGTTTCTAATTTGTCTCAACCCTAGTTTTATACTTTAAATTTTGTAACCATCTCATCTAACCAACTTAATCTTATGGTTGAGATGCTTTTACAAAATCTAGGGTCCTCACTTAATGCACTCTTATTTAATAATAATTCACTTTAATTATTAAATATCTTCTAAGTGAGACCCAATACAATAAAGTACAAAACATCACTTATTTATATATAACTTATCTTTTATACATAAATACACAAGGGACAAATTACATGGCCTCTTTATCACACAACACCAAAATTATAAAGAGGACCTTCAGAGTTAACTTTTCAACACTCCCTTTTATCGAAGAAGGTCCGCAACACTATCTCCATCTCTGACTCTTGCAACAACTCCCTCTTGCTTTGGAATCAATCTCGGAAACAGATGCTCTACCTCGAACTGAAATTTGAAGCCTGAGACTCAACCTGAGTCTCATCCAACTGCTCGTATGCACCATCACTTGACTAGCTGAGCCTCATGCCAGTGCTCCAGAGAGTGTCACTCTCCTCTTCAGGTCCATATCTATAAAATGCAACATCACTTTCACTATGTTTCGGGCAGCTAAAACACCTCGGTAGGCGTTATTTGGATAACAAAGCATCAGAATGGCATTTAAATGCTAAATTATTTGAAAATGCACCAAAGTCAAAAAGTTGGAAAAGTAAAAAATTAATAAAAAATGGCGGGAAGGTGACTTGGAAGTGGGTCCCTCATCCCATGCGACCCTCTTTCACATAGTGGCAAGTCAAACTTTGGTTAAAAGGTGAAGCTACGAATTAATTCAAAAGGAATGGTTATGAATTGTGAGTGGGAGTGGTGACGTCAACCTCTAGAGAGACTCACGCTAGCCTTGCATGAATGTGAGTGGGAGTGGGGTGGACCCCTCTACACATAAAAAAAATGTAAATTTAAGCCATGGTATATATCATGGGTATTTCCAATGCATGCGATTGATTTCAAAGTATGAGGGTGACATCAACATGAAGCTCAAGCTAGCATTAAGTGGATGCGAATGGGGTGAGGGTGGACCCCTCCCCATATGTTATATCATTTTCATTTCATCACTTTGGTTTTAACCCAATGTTTGGATATTTCATTAATTTGAGCATGAAGGATCACGTCACTCTAAAAGGCCGTACAATCGCGTGAGGAATGAAACTAGCATGTGTGGGAAGTTTGGTGAGATTTTGGGGTGTGTTGGCATATTGGTAGAGTTTGGTAGAGTTTGGTGAGAGAGGTGTCAATCACCTCCTCTGTTAAACTCAGTCCAAGTTCAGTTCAACTTAGTTACACTCTGGGCTGATCTTTAGTGTTGGTGAAGCCCCCCTGGGTCTCTCTTTTTCTATTTAAGCGAGGCCTTCTTCCTCATTTTGGACGTAACCAAGGAACCTCTGCTCATGTAATTTGTTTATTGTTATCATTTGAATAAAGTTGAAGGCTTTGGAGGCTTATAAGTGTGACTCTGTGGGTGCATACTTTTGGTGGATGAGGTGATATTGCTGCATTTCTGTCATGCTTTATTTTTTCATAATTGATCTGGCTTAGAAGTTTATCTTAAAGCACGCAGAGTAAATATTTGTAGTTGTCAATTTATTTACTTACTCTTTACTCTTAGCAATTTAAGAAGGCATGTTTTATTAAGTTGTAGCTCATGCTTTTTTGATTTCTAACCGTGAAAAGTACTAGATCTAATATATTTGTTGCAAGTGTGATAGCTTTTGTTTGCAGATCAAAATTCCGAGTAAAAGGTTGAGCTAAGTTGCATCTCCTTTTCTTGGATCTAGATCAAAACACTTATGGTTTCACCTTCAAACCTCCAAGTTTCCCAAGAGATTCAAGCTTGAGTAGTTGTTTCCGCTTCTTTCGACAAAAAACCACAACTCTTTCTCAGTTACTTTATTTTTGCAAGTTAAAATCAGCTCTATAAGGCTAATCATTCTCGTTTTACTTGCTCTCATTTCTAGATCTAGGAAGTATTTCAATTTTACATTTAAAAGCTTGGATATAGTTAGTACTTACAGTAGCATAATAGTTCTATCTTTGCACAGGTACTAAGTGTAATTTTTTAGTGTATTTTATTGACTAACCTACTATTTTATCAATCATTAGCTTGCTGGTTTTTAGCAGGTCGGAGGAAAAAGAGGAGTTGCTGCTGAATTTTCATATTTTTGGTCATGCGGAGCATCCAAAATTCTCCCTTCTTCATTCCTCTTCTCTGGAAGGCTTTATAAACCTTTTTTGACCACTTTCTAAGATCAAAAGAAAGCCCCATTCATAAAAAAATATTGTAATAAAGCTAATAAAGAGCAAGTGGGATAACGACTCCCACACCCCCTTTCCCCCATTTGGGGAAGGCCTGTATCGCCTAGTGTGTGATTGATCTTCGATTTACCGCTTTCTTTTAAAGTTCTAGATTAGTTCAAAAGTTTGTTGCATCTAGTTAGATCTAATTACCAGTCTTTATGTGTTTGTTTTATTTATAGATCTAACCAGTCTTGAATTCTCGAGTAAGGCTTTGTCCTGAAAGAGATCCCTGACTGTAGTTTCCTTATATGCAAAACCGATATACTCCTTGGAATAAAGCACAAGCACACAATCCGTTCGTCAAGGTTTGTATAGATTAGATTTTCCTTTTCTTCAAAATTGGAATTAATATTTGCCATTCCGGTGTATGCCCTTGTCGTAGGTTCGCCCTGGGATTTGGGATAATCAAAAGTAGGAATGCGCACTAATTAATTTCTCACATCTAATCAAGCAAACACATTGCATATAAAATCTTTAAAACTTACTGAGGCTTCGTTGTGTATGCTCTGGAGTCTGCACCGCTGCGGTTCGACCGAACAGTTGGCTGCATCAAAAGCAACGAGGGTGACTAGCTTAATTAGTTTTCACATTTCAATTAACCTCCCAGGCGAAAATCTAATGCCTCGATTTGATCCGTTGTGGTGGCAATCCACAAAGGAAGCGGGAACAACTAGGTAGCGACCTCAAGACACCGTTAGGCTACACCCTTGTTGGTGTAGTGTTGAACACGTCTTTGAGACTCCAACCAACCCACATATTCCTTGCGGGGAGCCGTATCGGATAATGGTTTTGGACATACTCCTCGTACCTTCGGGTATATCTGGAGTCCCCTTCTCCCCATAAGTTAATCAACTCATACCCACATTAACTTAAAACTGACCAAGAGCACTTGCAACACTTTTCTTTCAACAATACAACAACACTTTTATTTGTGGACTCCATTTTTGGCACTGGTTTTACATTATACAATCATCTGTTTTTGTGTGCTTCACATATCGTGTGTTAATTTATATGTTGTGTTTTTAAATATTTTTGTTGCAATATCTTGTTCAATTGTTTATTTCTTGTCAAAAACGCCTAAAAAACAACTAAATCATCATCACACTAAAGCCTTAACAGCCTTAGCAACTAATAAGGTCTACCCCCCTTGGATTCGTTAGGAGTTGGCCTAAACGGAGGAGTCAAGAACAAGGTGACAACCTTGACTCGAGACTTGCCCTCAAAGACACACCGAGTGGCTTGAAGATTTCTGCCACGTTCCTCCCCCCGTGTGTGAAAGACGACAACACATTGTATTGTTGAATGAATACTTAAAAATTTGCAGACTAACTTTAAACAAATGAGTCAATGACAAGTGCAGTAAAATAACATCAATCACATCAACACACTGAACACAAGATTTTTCACTGGGGAAACCTTTAAAGGACAAAACCCCTAAAAAGCATTAGCAACTCATCTCGTAAATGAGATGACTGAAATTCTTTAAAAAGTTCCTCAAACTACAATATCAAAAGATCAATTCCCCAAATACATAAAAATGCTCAATTAGTGTTTTTTTCAGAAATTAGGGCTTGTAGCCCTTTTCTTTCTCCTGCCCAATAGGCTGCTCGAAAAAACTGTTAGCTGCCCAGATTTGACTTCTATCCCTGTCCTGTCAGCCTGCAAGTTCATACGCCTGCGCAGATCTCTGTCTTTGCTCGATCGTACTATGTTGACTGCTCGTTGACTTGTGTTCCTGCTCGGCTGTTAGCATTGACTTGCCCGTCAATTGTCTTCCTTGCCTGACTTCCCTGTGGCAGCTCTGTTGCTGCCCAGAGTGCTAGCAGCCCTGGCTCGTGGCCTTACGGGCTGGTCCGAGGGACTATGCTGGCCTGGCAGCCCTGCGAGCTGCTATAGGACCCTCATGGGTTTGCCCACAGGTTGCCCAGAGGGCCTGTGTAGCCACGGTAGCCCTCGTGAGTCTGCCTAATGGCTACTCGAGTGTGTCGTAAGGGCCACGACCCTCCCGGGTAGGCCTGTTAGAGGCTGCCCGGAGGTGCTGAGAGGGCATAGCTTTGAGTGGCCTTCCCATGAAGGTGGAGAGGGGTCAAAACCCTCAATGCTGCCCAAAGAAGAAAATCGGGCAACCTGTGGAGAAGAGTGAGGTTGCCCATGGAGTTCTGGAAGAACAACCCTGTGAAGGAGTGTCTGCCTGAAAGAGTCTTGCTGCTGAAGAGGTGGGTTTGATGAAAACCCTTAAGACAGAAAAATGATAGAAACCCTAGCTTAGGGTTTGCCTTCAATGAATGATGATGCCCTAGCTAGACTCATCCATGCTAGGGCACAATCATAAACCTTTCTTCTTCAACCTTGTGAGATCTTCTAAAGTGCAGCTGTACCTGTGAGAGCAAGTGTGTGGATTGATCTTCTTTTATATCCTTTGAGTCACCTGTAAGTGGACCAAAATTAGAAAGAACAAAATAATATTATTTTATTCTTTTCTAATTTTCACTTTTACATTTAGCCTTTCTGTGGTCCAAAAGTCTTTTGTGTATTTTTTGACTTTTACCTGTGGTCCTTTTTCATGTGATCCAAAAGTCCTTATGTATTTTTGATTTTTACCTGTGGTCCAAAAGTCCTTATGTATTTTTGACTTTTGCTTTTAGCCTTCTTCATTGCTCCTGTGGTCTTTTATTCCCATTCAAAGTACATTATCATAAACCAACTAATGCTTTTATCTCACAATCTGTGTGACACCAAGATCAGGTGTTAGATTTTCTTAAGGTCTAATTAGATTATCTAGGATCTTTATCTGAAAGAATAACAAGTACAACAAAATGCATAAAATGTAAAAAGATGCACAAGACACAAAGATTTTCATTGGGGAAACCATAAAGGAGAGAACCCCGCAAACTTCTTCAGAATAGTAAGATGATCAAAAGTAGTAATAACAAATGTTCAACAGCTATCTTTCTCTCCTCCTCTGACTGTCTCTCTCTCTCAAACACCTTGGAGAGTGTGTGAGGTGTGTATAAATGAGGGAGAGCACCTCCCTATTTATACCCTTTCAAGTCACTGACCAAATATAAGACTCGAGCCTACATGTCATCTCACATGGGGCCCACTTCTCGTAGAGAGACCACAATTACATGTTACATGATGTTACACTGGGGACTATTGGCCTGACTTACACCGGAGGTTGTATCTCAAGGTCTAGACACAATTTAGACATCTCGTAAAGGGGTAACACACATCCCCAATGGGGGTACAACAACATACAATAATAATATACATTAGAATATCTTTCGAAGTTACAAATACATCAAAACTCCCTCTTAACTAGGAAGGTATTCTCTCTCTACACAGTCATCAACACATCTGGTCAGGTCTTCATTGCATCATCATCATCACAGAGTCATAAGAGTCTTATAATTTGATCATCGTCCCATACTATCTATCATCAAAAGTTTCTACAGCGCTAGCCCTTTTTCATGCTGGACGTAGGCCTAGTCCTCTGCCAGGTCTTCATCTACAGTGCCAGCCCTTTTTCATGCTGGATGTAGGCCTAACCCTTTGCCAGGTCTTCATCATCTTTGTGAGCAAGCCATCAAGTAGGTACATCTAAGGACTTATTATGTGCCTCTTGCAAAACCTGCAAGATCTCCCAGTACTGATTATATGCCACTGCAAAACCTGAAGGAGCATCCTAGGACTGATTACATGCCTTGCAATACCTGTGTACCCTACTATTACCTCATCATCTTTAGATCATCTCATCGTCTCACGGAGCACAACCTAGATACACATAACACAACACTTACATTCGCTGGCATGGTAGGACACACCTACTACCATCTAGAAAAAGGCTTCAACACTTACATCCATTGGCATGGTAGGACACACCTACTACCATCGGGGAAAGGCTCCAGCACTTACATCCACCGGCATGGTAGGATACACCTACTACATTCTGAGGAAAGGATTTGCACTTACATCCACCAGCATGGTAGGCCACACCTACTACCATCCGGGGAAAGGCTCTGCATTTACATCCACCGGCATGGTAGGACACACCTACTACCATCCAGGGAAAGGCCATCCACCGGCATGGTAGGACACACCTACTACCATCCGCAGAAAGGCTCTGCACTTACATCCAACCATGGGAGGCCCAACCTGCCACCATGTCGGAAAGGCTCATGTGTATTTGTGTCTTCCAAACTCATCACTTCCCTTTGGAGGAAACCTCGATCTGAAGAACACCAAGCTTCTCTTTGAAGTACTCGAACTTCACTCTGTCCATTTCTAGCATAGAATCACATCAGGGCTGATTACGTCCAAGGATAACTTGCGAGCTTCACTAGGACTGATTACCTCTGATGACAACCTACAGAACTGATTACGTCTGAGAAACCTACGAGCTTCGCTAGGAATTTATGCTCAGACAACCTGTCTCACTGGCTATACTAGAACTCATCACTCCCTCTTTCAAGAGATCTCGATCTGGATCACATACTAAAGCTTCACTGCTCCTCTCTGCATCTATGTCACAAGGTTCACCGAACCTGAACCTCCAGGTTCGGAATTCGGCGAACCTAAAAAAATTTAAAAAATTCGTCTAGGTTCGCTGAACCTGATAGACGAACCTCATTCCGAACCTGAAAGTCGAACTGGCTCGTTGAGGTTCGTCTATCAGGTTCGCCGAACCTGATAAAATGAACCCAAAGCAAAAAAAAACACAGTTTAAGGTTTCGAGTAAGGTTTTTTTCGTGGTTTTTCTCTCCCGCGAGCAACAAGACCGACACTAGAATGCTCCCAAGCTATCCTCCACCGTCGGCAAGCTTTCCTCTGAACTCGACTGCAACTGCACAAAACCTTACCGTCGGGCTAGATCACTGGTGACTCGTGAGTCCAGGCCTCCGGTAGGTGGAGGCTGGAGCCATTATTATTTGTTCATCGAGTCGCCAACAGAGCCGCGGGCCGCCAACAGAGCTCGAGTTGCGACTGCGAGTTCAGGGCATCCAACGCGTTTGTAACCTTGTTGTGATTGGAGCGTGTAGGGTTCAAGCGGCAGGCAAAGAGATTTTTTTAAATATAATTACTAGTATTTTAAATGAAAAATGTTTAATTTATTGTTTATTTTGAAATGATTTAAATTTTATGGTATAATTCATTATATAGGCTATAGCAATATATATATATTTTTTATTTTAAATGAAAAATGTTTAATTTATTGTTTATTTTGAAATGATTTAAATTTTATGGTATAATTCATTATATAGGCTATAGCAATATATATATATATATATTTTATTTTAAATGAAAAATGTTTAATTTATTGTTTATTTTGAAATGATTTAAATTTTATGGTATAATTCATTATATAGGCTATAGCAATATATATATATTTTTATTTTTATTTTTTTGAAAAATCTATATAGGCGAACCCTATGCCGAACCCTATCCGAACCTCATCGAAAAATTCGAACCCGAATCGAACCTGAAGCTCGCCGAACCCGAACACGAACCCGAACCTTGTGACATTGTTCTGCATCATACAAAAATGCAAGTTAGATCAATCAAATCAAATAGTAGATTTCAAAAGAAACATACTACCTCACAAGTAGTCGAGCAAGTGGCAACATAATTTGCCTTAGCTGTACTCAACGCCATGAAGGACTGCATCTTGCCAAACCAGTAGCCCATACTGGATCTCAAACTGAAGAAGCAACCCAAGGTGCTCTTCTTCTCAGTGATGCTACCAATCCGAATCAACATAACCATGCAGGTTAGTCTTCTGATTCGTATCATACTTGAGTCCATACTCAACTGTACCCTTCAGGTACCTCACTGCATGCTTTGCAACCAGGTGAGCATGTCTCGGATCCGTCAGGAACTAGCTCAAATCGTTCACAGCAAAGCATGTGTCTGGTCTTGTATTCGTCAGGCACATCAATGAACAAATCATTTGACGATACATCGTGGAATCAACTGTTTCTGATGAAGCATCACTCAATAGCTTCAGGTTCGATGCCATAGGTGTGGCCATGGCCTTGCGGTCCATCATCCCGAACCTCTTCAGGATCTCCACTGCATACTTCCCTTGTCCAAGGAAGATTCCATCCGTACTCTGCCACACCTCCATGACTAGAATGTAGTGCATCATACCCAAGTCCTTCATCTTGAACTTGGCAGCAAGTCTCCTTCTTGCATCTTTAATGAGTTCCTCTTTTCCTGTCAGGAACAAGTCATCGACATATAACAGGAGCATCATTGGTCTTCTGCCTTCAACCTTGAAGTAAAGGTTGGAATCCACTTTACTCTCAGTAAAGCCTAGAGCCATCAGTAAGCTGTCCATCCTGTCGTACCATGTCGAACCTGAGGATCTTCTGTAGTCACTCCCTCTGAAGCAAAGCATCATTCTCCCTCTGCCTTTCATACTCTATGTATTGAAGCATTATGTAATGGAGTGACAAGCAGCTTTCTCTGCTACTAATATTCTATGTATCCATCTAGGGTCACTGGATACCAAGATCCTCTATCTTGAACTTTGTTGAAAAGTTCTTCTCGCGCCCATCTGTGAGCTTGTCATCCTCTATAGGCTTTCATCTTCAATCTTGTAGCAAAGGTTAAGATCTTCATCACTCTAGGTGATCTTCAAGCTCCTTATGTAACTGTATGTTCTATCCCAAGGGTGCCTTCTGATCTCGTACAAGGCCTTCTTTAATTTGCACACATGATTTTGCCTGTCATGTGTCTCAACTCCCAGTGGCTACTCTACGTATACTTGACTCGCCACTGGTTCAAATGTAGTCTATGCCTTCTCTCTGTGAGAAGCCTCGTGCTATGAATCCTTCCTTATATCCCATGATGTTGCCATCTACTGCATGCTGGATCTTGTAGATCCATATGGAAGACACCACGGACTTCCCTTTAGGGCTCGACACCGCATCCTAGACATCATTCTTCTTGAACTGGTACTCTTGATCATAGTCTCCTTCCCTTTCTTCTTGTCTACTTCTTCATAGCTGGAAGGCTCTGCATCAATGATGTCGCTCAACAGTGTCACATAACTAGAGTGTGTCTGAGGCCTCTTTCTTTCTTTGGAAGTATCGTCATACTATTCTTCATCTTGGATTATTTCTCGTGCCCAAGGTGGTCTTCATCTTTCGAGGTGGATCTACTTTTTTCTTTATATTCTTTTGAAGCTCTTTCTTTCGTTATGGTGTCTTTGACCTAGGAAGCTTCAGGTTCCTCTTTTGAACTGTCGTCACTTGTTCTTTGGAATGATCTACAAGTCAAGTTCATTTGCATGATTAGAAACATATTATAATTTCCAAAACATATTAATAGTGACAAATATACGTCACATAGCCATGCGACTATTTTAGCCAATGCTACAACATTCATCCATATCATGTATACATACAATAACTTCTAGATGCATTCTACCCGAATGTTATTAAGAGTGTGTACTACTCTTAATATGCTAGCAAAGAGGTTTCAAGTACTAATGGAATGTTGTACAAAATCATTGACTTCTTATCCATCATATGCAATTTAGTAGTATAAATGCAAATACTCAAACATGCATAACAGATCAACTGAATATAGCCCACACGGGTGTGGCTCATTGGCGGTTCCGTTGTTATGAAGTCACTTGTTGTAAATTGGAGGTCACAAGATCAATCCCACCCGGGTTTACCTGTGTCCCATGTCTTGCGGCGAGTGTGGGGCAACTAGGGTTATAGTGGTAGCGGGAATGGATCCCTGGACCCCATGTTACGCGAGTACCAGCCCGGCCCCAGTTGCCGATTCCCCTAGTAAAAAAAAAAAAAAACATCAACTGAATATAAACAAATGCATAACCAAACAATATCATGAAATGACAATTTAATACTTATCTTTATTTGTTTCATGGGTAGACTCCTTCTTGAGCCTTCGACTTCATCATCTTCTTCATTCATAACAACATCATTTCTTATCCAAATGCTTAGATGGATAAGAGGTTCTTCAAGAATTGAGTCCTTCATATTCCTCATCGCTTGAGGGATCTTCTTTGAATCGTGAGAGCTTGATCTTCAGTTGCTCCCATCTTCTCTTCTCTTATTATGAGTCGAGCTTCTTCTTGTGTGCACTCTTCCCACATTTTGCTGAAGGTAATCACTTCCTTTTGGCACACATTCCTCGAATGAATGAATCCCATGATCTTGGGAGGCCATTCAAGGTGGTTATAACAATATCTTATTCTTCTTCGATTGCTTCATCATAGCATCGAACACTTCCTTTTGGTGTCTTCAAGGATGACACATGAGGGTTGAGATGATCTTTAATAGAATCTGCAATGATTCTCTTGGCTCTATCCTTAGCCTCATCTCCCTCTGGCTCTTAGAACATCCTTACTGAAATACTGATCTAAGTCAATTTCTTCAAGGATCACGGAGGTCCTATACTTCCATGCTCGGAAGTTGTCAACTCCACCAAGCTTTTCATCAAGCTGGTGTGGTTAGTCATTTTGAAATGAGAACCTCAAATGTAAATTGCAGAAATTTAAATCTTACCGATTTGAGGTGTCTGTCCTGGTTTTGGAGCTGGCTCATCTAGGGTTTGCCAGAGAAACCCTAATTTTCAAAACTTAGAATTCCAAACTTCTGATTGGATAGAAAGATGGGCCTCTTCAAGGCGAGCTGTCCAATGTACTCCTTTTTTGAAATTAGTGGAGGGAAGCTCCCGGAATAGGAAGCCTTTCCTTGATGATCTGTGGAGAGAACACCTTCAACTAGGAAGCCCTAGTTTCGACGGCTGCACAATGCCTTCTTTCAGAGAGGCTCTGATACCATGTTAAATTTTCTTAAGATCTGATTAGATTATCTAGAAACTTTATCTGAAAGAATAACAAGTACAACAAAATGCATAAAATATAAAAAGATGCACAAGACACAAAAATTTTTCATCGGGGAAACCATAAAGGAGAAAACCCCACAAACTTCTTCAGAATAGTAAGATGATCAAAAGCAGTAATAAGAAATGTTCAACAACTATATTTCTCTCCTCTTCTAACTATCTCTCTCTCTAAAAAGCCTTACAGAGTGTGTGAGGTGTGTATAAATGAGGGAGAGCGCCTCTCTATTTATACCCTTTCAAGTCACTCACCAAATATAAGACTCGAGCCTACATGTCATCTCACATGGGGCCCACTTCTCCTAGAGGGACCACAATTACATATTACATGATGTTACACTTGGGACTATTTCCTTGACTTACAACGGAGGTTGTACCTCAATGTCTAGACACAATTTAGACATCTCGTAAAGGGGTAACACACATCCCCAATGGGGGTACAACAACATACAATAATAATATACATCAGAATATCTTCCGAAGTTACAAATACATTAACATCAGGTACTAGGGTATCTTAACTAAGGGTAGCTAAGCCTTGGAGAAGATCGCAAAGCCCATTAATCAAGGGTCAGAGTGTCGCACATGCCTAGACCCAATGTAGGGCTTATAGTGTCTTCTTGGTAACAGACCAGGTGCCGCAGCCATAGGCTGCATAATTTGACACTAGGTCAAATACTTGGTAACATACCAAGCGCCTCCATTCTCCAAGAGAATGGCTACTCAGAACTAAGCTGAGTCTACCAGTACTAGACTAGTCCACATCGTGGTCCCGGACCAGATGTCTACCATTCAACAGAATGGTTACTCAACACAAGGTTGAGTCCCCCTAGGGCAAAGCTGGGTCCATATCATGGTCAAGGACCAGATATCATCATTCAATAGAATGATCACTCAACACTAGGTTGAGTCCACACTGTGGTCCCGGACCAGGTGCCCCCATTCTCCTAAGAGAATGGCTCTCGATGCTGCTCAGAAAAATTAACATGTATAAGGCTAGAATTAACATTGCAACCAGACTACATGACCAGATTTGCTAGTATGTCTAGGGCGTAGGCCCTCCTCTATAGAATCCTTAAAGAGACTATATCCCATAGGGAAGCCTCCCTTGGCTGCAATTTTGCAAGCCTAAATAGTAGAAGAGGGTGGCGAGCTTAACACGGCCTTCTCTTAGTTCCTCTTTTCTCCCACCCTGTGTTGTAGGAATTTACCATCTAAGGTGTGAGAGCTGTAACACTCCACTGGGGCAGCTGCCCCCTGCAAGAATATTGTCAAAGCTCCAAGCATCCCTGAGCCATCTCCAATCCTCTGCACATGAGTCCAAGTTGCCACATGCCATCTAGGGCTTGAAGTCCTCGTTCATAATGCACAATACTCCACATCCCTTGTATGGCATTCTCCCACCAAGTGGATCCTACATGTGACCATAATGAAGTGCATCCACCATCCAGGCAAGAGATTTTCAACACCCAAGGGAAGAACACTGAGCCAAAAATCAATTGAGGTGAAGCACCCATTGAGCAAGCTATTTCAAGTGTGCATATCCATCATGGACCATCTCTCATGCTGCAATCCATCTTGGACCATCCAGGGGCTGAACATACACCATGTACCCCAAATCTCATGAAGCATCCCTAACCATGGTGTAAATACTTTTGGAGTAACCCAACAGTCTAACACTCATCGCTTTTCTAGTAATTATCTTGACTCCATGGATTTTTAGTTTATGTTTGTATACCAATTTCCACTGGTGAAAGATAGTCTTGTAAGTTGGAAGGTAGAGTTACCGCTACACAGGTGTCTGAGTGGATCTACAATAACCAGCCTTGCAAGATGTGTTACTTATGGAATTCCCATGTACTTCTTTTCACTTCTGGTTGCTTGTTTAGTGTTTATGTTGACTCCCTGGATTTTTTAATGTATGTTTGGAAACCAATTTCCTTGGGTTGAATATAGTCCTATTAGTGGGAAAATCAGAGTTACAAGGTGTTTGAGTGGCTCTGCAATAATTTGTCAAGTCAGAGATGGTTATCCGGTCTTGTCAAACTGCTCACAGAAGGCAATCCTTTATTGTCAGTCATGACTCGTAATGGTCCAGTAATAAATAGGGTTGACCAAATAAAGTACCTTCAGTTGATGTGAAGGATTTGGACCAGCTAAATTCCTTTCAAATTATTATCAAGCCTCTCCATTCCTTGATATCTGGTTGCTGCCCTCAAACACGTTGTCCCAATATGGTCATCTTGTGGTCTAGTATCTTTCACAGTGATAGGTCCTTTGCATACAATGTTCAATTGATTTTTTAATCTCGTGACATATTTTACCCCAACATTTGTAGTAGATGTGTTGTGGATGACATTTGGTGTCTTAACTGTGAAATACATTCATCTTTTATCAAGCTGATGGAATAAGTTGGGCTGTTATGCATATTGTACCAATTGAATAAGTTTAAAATCTAAAATGCTTGCAAGGAAACTCCCTTAATCTTGATTTTCAGCAAGGTGTATTTTATCCTCCATGAGAAGCCTATCAACTTTCCGATTCTTCTATTTGAACTCTCCTTTCTTCATTCATTGTGATACTGACACGATGGTTCATTTAACTCAATTGATGCTCACCACATCATGGAAGCATAACTGAGTTGGAAGTTTTTAACAAAAGTTGTTAGATCTAGCATATTGATTGATGATATAAGGACCATATCATTTGGGCTTTAGCTTGTGACATTGTTGCTGCTTGAAGTTGTTCTTGTCCTAGCGTGAAGATACCTTGTCACTTACTTGGAAGTTGCGTGGATCCCAACCCTTTATTTTGAGCTTATGTCTGCAATAGAATATCCCTGGATTTATCCTGGACTTTGGCTAGGTGCTTTACAAAAGAAGAAGCTTTGCCATCCTCCTTTTTCTAAAAATGTGGATGGAGTAGACAGAGCAATTGGTGTTAGATTTTGTAGCTCAGACAGGTACTTCTACATGGGGGTGTCTAGCATGTAGAAGTTGTCCGGAAAAGTGACTCTTTAGATAGACTTTGCATAATGTGGCTTTCATAACACGTTATACAAATGTAAAAAGGGTAGCTTAAGTGATCTCAATGAGAGATTAAGTCATAGCTGTTGATCTATGACTTAGGTGTTTTCAACGAGAGATTAAGTCCCAGCCATTGGATTAGATATAGGGTTTAGATCTAAGGGTCAATATTGAGCCAGTGGTACTGGCTCATGGTATTGATAGGATGTCCCATGGTTTTGCATGAGGTTGAAGGTTATAAAAGAGTCTATGAAGAGTTGTGTAGTACCACAGTTGCAGGAGTGAGTCATGCCTCGTGTTGGTCAAGGATTAGTGAGTGATCGCATTTGAGAGGGGAGTCTCTCAGAGGCTTGGAAGTTAGGGATTCACTCAAGCCAACATTTGTTGATAATGCTGAGGATTTTGGTTCAGTTGCAGCAAGGGAGAGTCAAGAGTCTGAGATCCGGTGTGTCATATCCAGAAGCTTGGTGCTGAAAGTGTTGTTTAACAAATCTGCAATAAAAGACAAATTATTTGCTGGTTTTCCCCAATGGGGTTTCCAGGGTACATCTTGTGTTCAGTTTTCTATGTGATTTGTTGTTTATCGTTGTGTGGTCATTTATCATTTCAGCCTTATTGAATTTATTAAAATTAATTGCTGGGTATAAATATATGATCGAAATGGCAATTGGGATCTGTTAAGCTAAAATTTAACAGTTGGAACCACATATGGTGCTAGAGGTTAAAAGACGGAACATACCTCAAAAGGAAAATAACCTATCGAAGCATGAGTTGCTTTCTTGTAGCTTATGCTGATATTTGCCCCACTACTTTATTAACTGTTGACATATATTAGGAGAGACACATACCTAGAGTTTGATGACCTGCATGAGAGTAGTATATCTTCCTCATCAGGGGACAGGTTTAGGGTGCATTGAGGCTTCCTGTCCCTTTGCGCCCCCTTTTGAGGCATCCCTCCAGGGCATTTGGCTTTTGGGCTTTCTCAGTCCATGTATCACTTCAGATTCTCCAGCAGTACTTTCTTTTCTTTTCTGGCTATTAGAGGTTAGATGTTGGTTTAAATCTGCTTTTGTTTTATATAGGAGTTGTCCGTGCAGTCTGACAGTGCAGTGATACTATCATACTTAGTAGTCCCATTGACCTATTTGTGGTCATTTGCTGGACATTAATTAGATTATCTCATCTTATTCCTTTCTGATTAGCTATTTGCTTATGCTATTTCCTTAATCTTGTTCATTCCATAAATATATGCCAAGTAGCTTTAAAATCTAGAATCCATTTAGTGATAGTGTTATAAACTATAAAAGTAAACCAAAATTTGTCCAAACATTACTGGAAAAACAACTTTACAATTGTACGAGTATCAATTCATTTGTGGCTGGGAATGGAACAACCATCTTAAAAAATTTTCATATTACCACAAAGATACAATCATGTTGTAAACTTGTAGCTAAGTGATAGGTAAATCATTTGAAATGGGTACTGATTGAGAAGAAGGAATTGGCGAAGGTTGGTAAAGTCCAAGATTCCAATTGGATGGCTTGGGTTAGCTTCACATAAAATCTGTGAATGTAGGCTTGAACTCATTTCTTCATCAAAGGCCATAAAAGTATCTTGGAAGATGCTGCAAGGTTTTGTGCATGCCAAAATGCCCACCATAAGAACAGTGTGCCTCCATTAGTGGATGTTTCGATGAAATGACTGGGTCTCAAAGTTGATTTAACCTGCAAATCGTTAATCCTAGTTTTGAAGATGATAGCTACTGACCCCTCTTCTTAGCTATTTCCTTACTACTAGTACTCTGAGATTGCATTTTATAGATGAGTCCCTAAGATGTGTAAGGTTTTCTTCTTCTTCCTGTAGCTTTAGGTTTTCTATTGTACAGTTGGGAGATGCCTTTTGCACTCCCCCTATCGCTATTTTAGAGATTTTTAGTATGTTGTACTTTTCAGTACTATTGACCCATTTGGTCACCAGAGGACATCGATGCATTTTCGTTTCACTTCATTTCATTTCTATCTATTATTCTTCTTCCCAATTACTGGAAGGTTTAGCAGTGGAAGCTGAAGAAGAAGCTGATTTAAGAAAAAAACCCCTCCTTTGTGGCTGTTGTTGAGATGACCAGGGTCCAGTTCAGTTTCAAAGGTGCTTTCTACAACTTGGACTCTACCTTCAGTGCAAACTGTGAAGCTTGCTCAAGTGAACTGATGTTGAACAACTCAAAATCCTGTAAATGTGTGAAAAATCAACCAGTGGACTTAATACGAAGGATTTCATCATCATCCTTTATACCTCAAGCTTGATAGCTGGCTCGTTGAAAATGTTGAACTATCTGACCAATAGATTGAGGAAGATGCAATTTGCAAGCCAACTTGTCCCATCAGCGATTGAGAGGATAGAATCTCTTCTGGATTGCAAACTTGAAATCTGCCCATGATGTAATAGTTGGTTGGTTGGTTGGATGCTTTCAAATTTCCATGTATGGAGGTGGGAGTGACACCATGTAAGAGCTCAATCTGTGATATGAACTTCAACAACGATGATCTTTTGTTCGTTGCATCGAGAGTAGCGAGGTGCTCTACAGCCCAGTTATGGGAGAGATGTTGTCACTTACGTAACGTAATGTTCTCAAAAATAAAATGTAATTAAAAAAACTTCATGTCGGCTCATAACTTATCATAAATAAAAAATAATTAAAAAAATCATATAGGCTCAAAAAAAAAAACCCAGCATAGATCCATGTTAAACCTGGATCTATTAAGCATCGAGAGGGATCCAATTTCTTGAGGTGGAAAATTTTTTTTATCTTAAATTTTTTACATATCAAGAAAAAATTTACACCTCAATAAATTCGATCTGTCTCGGTGCTTAATAGATCTGGGTTTAACATGGATCTATGCTGGTCAGCAATATTCTTCTGAATCTTAAAATAGGCCTCTAGGCTTTGGATCCATGCATCCAACATCTCTCCATTATTTGAACTATAAAAAATGGAAATGGAGATCTTAGTATCCAGTTTGAAAGTATGTTGATCTGGAGGAGCAGTAAAGGGAAAACTGAAAGAGGGTTGTTGAACAAGAGTTCCGATAAACTATTGCCAATGACTTGGCTTCAATAACTTCTCAGATATAGACATGACTTCTGTGGTCAACATGTTTTAAAACTCATTTTGTCATTGGGTCAACTTAAACTGGACTTTAGGGTGACAATTCTCTAGTGACTTGTAAAAGAACAATCGGGAAGGCAGCAATGTGTTGCGAATCACCTGAGCAGTCTACAGAATTTCTTGAAAAATCCCTGGATGGTATTTGAAGCAAAATCCCATGGAAATAGACGAGTTTGAGGAGAATTCTAGATGAGGAGGACTTCAAAGAAATTAAGACTACAAAACTCCAAAATCCCTAATGGTAAGCTCTAATACGAACTGATATGTGCTCACAACTAAAGCATGGAGAAGCAATGAACACAGAATCCAAGAAGCAACTACACTAAAAGAGACAAGTATTTTCCGATAATAAAATTATGCACTTTATTATTCATTATACGTATATATAACTTTATAAGGGTACATTGGAAACAAAACTGGTGTCTGCAAGTTTAGCACGAGGGCCATGCATGGCCTACACATTAGTCTTTTAAAATAAGAAAAGCTACCTCATCCATGAAGGAATAGTTGGATGAGAAGAAAGGTAAACGAGGAAAAGCTTATGTTACACTATTTACAGCCATTTCAAATATTTCCCTTCGAGTTCTCATCACATCGCTTTTTTGGTAGTATATTTGCACAGATGTTCTTTTTAGTTATGACAACTTACTTTTTTACTCATATAGAGGGATCCAGTGTTACAATACTCTCGAGTCTAAGTAGACTCCTTAGTTTGATTCTACTCTTTGAAGAAACTGAGTCAAGTCAGTTCTCTCTGAGTTTGACTTAGTCTCGAGTCATACTTGAGACTTCGTCTCACTAGTATGACTTAGATTTACAAGCCAAATGTTAGTCATTTGACTTCGTGAACCTCACTCACAAGTCAGATTCCATTTTGGTCTACAAAAAATACCGAAAAAACTAAAAATCGCACTAATTTTGCTTGCTTTTCTGACTGCATCATACTGTAGACAACAAACAGACCCGCCAAACTGTTCAGAATCCATGGCATTTTGTAGTATGTAACATGCCATGTACTTTGAAATGAGTTATAACTTATTATTGATAGTTGCACTATGTGGCCGTTGTAAACTTACATATCAATGAAAAATATTGTTTTTTCCTAAAATTTATTGGAATTTTTAACATTTTTAATTTCTGTTCCAATTCCTGATCTTTTCTCGAGTTTGAGTCATTTTTTCGTCTTTGGCCTCACTGAGTTATTCTTTGGAGGGTTCACAAAACAGAGATTTAAATAATCAAGTTATTGAAAGCAACAATACTCATGAGACCTGGTTCAGGTATAAAACTCACCATAAATTGGCTACCAGTTCAAACACTATGTTTAGCAGTCAACAGCTTGAGCCTTTGTACTATTTTGTATACGTTTGCTCCCTAGATTGACTGTTTTCTAAGTGTCATGTTATTAAGATCAAAATGTAGTGTAGAGAAAATAACGTGAATATAACTATATGTTTAGAAGAGGTACTTGAATGGTTAAATCAGTAAGATTGCATGGTTTTCTTTTCCAAGAAAATGGCAAATGGAATTTAAATGAGTTCTGTTCATGGAATTAGTTAGGGGTATTCGATGCTGTTTTTAATATTTGTAAAGGAGGAGAAGCTGTGAAAATTTTCTTCTTACTTGTTTGTATGCATGTTTACAAATTCAATGCAGACGCACTGCAATCCTTTGATCTCTTTAAAAGTTTAACTACAACAACTATGACTAAGAAAGTGCCTTCTAAACGTGTAGATAGTTTAATAAAATGAATGTTGCACAGAATGCAAATATTCCAATATTACAGTCTCTGTTTTGTTTGTTTGGTCCCAATGCATTATTGCTAATTATTTTTAGTTTTAACATATTTCTGATGTTTCTGAAGCAGATACAGATGGAAAGATCAATCCAAATTCACTGAAGTTCAAGAATAATACATTTGGGAAGCCAGAGGTAATACCAAATAGAAGTCTTTTTACAGATTGCTTTTGTGTCATATATTTTTTGGTATAGCTTATGTAAAAACGCCACTGCATTGGATGTTCTCTGGTACAGGTAATATGGCCTTCTGAGAAACATAATGGAAATGAGTGGAAACCTCCTCCTTTATGTTTCAATCTTGCTCATACTTCCTCACTGATTGCTTGTGGTGTCACGACAAAGTCTTCAGTAAGCTCAGTTTTGTTATTTACCCATCATTTTTAGAAATTCTTTAAACCACCTGCTGCAAAGTTATGGTAAATATGCTTTTTTTTTAATGTACATGGGTAGCCTATCCCTTTGCTATGATCTGTGAGCATGGTTATGTTCACAATTTTAAAAGCTTATAGATTAAACAGTTGGGATCATATTATGGGATGTTAGGCCCATTAACTAGTGTTTAATTTGCTGGCTGCTGCATGATAGGTGGGCATTGATGTGGAGGAAAAGGGACGAAGAATGAGCAACAATATACTAAAATTTGCCAGGCGCTATTTTTCCTTACCAGAGATTGCATGGTTAGAGGGATTCCCTGATCCCGAGAAGCAACGCCGGAAATTTGTTCAACTGTGGACTCTCAAGGTTCAGTAAATTTTTCTTCATTTGAAAAAGGCATAAATGAGCTAAATTAAATAGACTTCGGAAACAAAACCACAAAACCACAATTTGTTTTTGAAAAATGACCTAGTAGCTACAGTTGTTTAGACCACTAGTTTGAGTATGATGAGCTGATTAGAATTCTATTGTTTGATGACAAGTGGATCTAATAACCAAGTCATGATATGAGCCTTATTAGAAGATCAAGGATTCACTTTTTTAGGTTCAATCTTTTCCAATATGGCTTACCACTTTGTATAGGTTGAAGACAGAAATGTATGAAATGCTTAAATATACTGTTATAGAAAGTTACTGTACTAGTTGCATAAGGGAATGCGATCACTTTCCTCCCAGCTTTGAAAACTAAAGAGATTATCTTCAAAATCACTAAGAATCAAGAAAGTTAGGATATGCATGCTTGTTATCTGAAAGGGATATATGTTTTTTTGAAATCGTGATATGATGCAGGAAGCCTATGTCAAAGCTTTGGGGAGAGGGATAAGTGGAGCTCCTCTCAAGGATTTTACAATCCATCTGAAAAATCTTTCAAGCATTCATGAGGACACATGCCAATGTGGAGATGCTGCTTCCCACTCTCTAGTATGCCATTAAAAGTGCCATTTTAAAATAGATTTTTTGCTAAAATTAAGCCTGCTCCTATTTTCAGATAGGAGGGCTAAAAATAAAAATATAGAAATTCTCTTCTCTACAAGCAGATGTATAAATTGATGGATTGTGAAATAGGGCAGCATTAAAACAAACATAGGTTATTGAATTCTGTTAAATTCATATGCATGGAATATCCTATATTGGAATATACAAGTAGTGTGAGTGGCATAGTTTCTATATCCTTAATTTGCACAGTAGTAATCCTTTTCTATTTTTGCTTGTATTACAGGCACATACAATAACATTGGATGTTTCCAGAAACAGTGATGCTATTACAACTAACTGGCAGTTTCTCCTTTTTAAGCCTACAGATTTGCACTATGCTTCAGTTTGCTTGGAACATAATGAAAACCACTTGCATGGTAGCTTTCCATATTTTCTCTAAGCAGTGAAGTAGCTTTGTCATGTAGGACGGCAATATATTCTTTGGATATTCTGCTTGAGTAATGGTCGTCATTCAGTTTGATTGTACATATATATATCTAAAGCTGCAACCAGTTGATTCGTAGATTTGGTAAAGCAAGATCTGCTGTCAAATTACAATCGCTTTATTAAATGCTTGGTTACTCATATTTTCTTACTGAAAGAATGCTCAGAATTTTTTGTTGGTTGTTACAGAGGAGGGAAGGGATGGAATTAACTGTTCTGGTATTAAGATGCGAATCTGGAGGACTGTCCCATTAGTAAAGGATGAATCTTTCTGCGGGAAACAAGCAATTATTGCTTGCAGTAATTCAACCAGTTTCTAACCATATCATTACTTTCAATGTATGTGGAAATGATGCCAGTATTTTGGACAGCTATACAGCACTTTGTTTTGGGTGGTGATAGCTGATGTTATCCCATGTTGGGATGACAGATTGAGGTGCCAATGGGCTCCCTTGCATTTCCTTGATTGTGTTTTATGGAAATATTAGATAGACAGTTTGAGACTGGAAATGATCAGCCATTCTATGTTTTTGTCATTGACATCATTGATGGATGTTAAGTTCTCTTTCTCTCCAAATTATCTTTCCAAGCAATAGTATTAATGAAGTATCCTGGGTCTAAAAAGGCAGCCTATTTTGCATAAACAAAGTTTTTTTGTTTTGAAAATACATCTTATATTTACAATCAGAAAACCAAAAAATGGAAGGGTAGAAAGAGTCATCATCATAACCTCTTTGGAAGAGCTACTAAGGCAGAAATAAAAGCGGCATTAAGGGAATTTTGAGGTAAAAAATGGGCCTCAAATAAAAAATGTACTATCAAAATCCACTTTAAAAGAACTAATCATATTCTACATGATGACATCATCTATAATAGTTGAGGTGACATTGGTTGAGTTAAGGATGTTTATTTGTCAAATTGTAAATGATGAGTGAAAACCCATAGTTAACTATATCAATGTTGTAAATAAAGTACTCATTATGAAAATAGTACTTAGATTATTTTTGAATATAATATAAATGCACTAAAGCACTCTAAAGTACTTAGAAATAAAAATATTTTTTATATTTCAATATAAAATAAATTACAAATATCAAAAACTAAATATTTTATTAAATGTAATTACTTTTTCAATATTTAAAATATATATGTCAAATCTTTATTTAAAATCAAAATCACCTAACATTTTATAATAAAAACAATTTGATGATTAATAGTTTTTGTTTTTTAAATACTTACTATATATAATAATTTATTATAATTATTATTTAAATATAAAAATATTTATTTTACAAAAATAAAATATTATATTATAATAAAATATTATATATATTTTCATTCGGTTGAATTTTAATATTAATACCATTTTTTTTTGAAATTTATGTATTATTCAAGATTCATATTTTACTGTCATTCATTAACCTTTGAAACACCTGCATTTATACCAACATAAATTAGACACTTATATTCAAGTTACAAAACCAAAAAACATGCATAAACTTTAATGTAGCAATTTGAATGAACTATTATATCATAATAAGATATTATATTATTATAATTTTTATTACATATAGTAATAATGTTTATTATAATATCATTTGCTTAATATTAATTCAACTTTTTCGTGGTAGAAGTTTATGCGTTATTTCTCCATCTAAATATTAACATATTTTTAAAATTTATTTAATGATGTTATTAATTATTGCATTAAAAATGATATGCGATATACATAATATATATCACAAAAAAACTATTAAAAATGAGTTTACACGTGTTTTTGAAGGTGTATTAAAAAGTTGAAAAATAAATTTAAAAAATGTTTTTTTAATATATATATAAGAAATGACAATTTAGCTTTATGTTTAAAATTCAAAATTATAAATATATGGTTTATAAACATATTTTGAATATTGAAGAAGTAACTTATGTTTTAAATTTCAAAATTAATATATTTTATTTTATGAGTACATTTCTTTATAAATACATTTATCATATTATATTCAAAAGTAATTTATGTATTCAAAAGTACTTTACTTTTAGTCATATCAAAAATACTTTTTTTTATTGGTTTTATTTTAGACATTTTTTGATTTTAACTTAACCATAATTTCATTGATTATACTGTAAGAGATAAGTTGTAAATATACATTTCCCACAAAATGTTTAACTCATAATATTTTATTGTATATTTTATGAAGCCCATTTTAGACCTCAAAATTCTCTTAATGAATTACTCAGTGTGATCCAAAGATTGAGCATATTTGATTAACAAAACTCTTTTTGCCAATAACTGATGATGATCCTCATCCTTTGAAAAAAAATTGAAAGCAAACAAGGAGCTCGGGTCATGTTCAAAATTAAATTTACACTATAGCTTCCATAATACAAAAAACACCACTATCTTCAAACAATGCCTAAGCTTAGAAAAAGAGTCACTAACAAGCGTGTGGCCTCACCAAACAACACTGCACACTATGAACCCTACCTTGAAGAAGCATCGAGTGATGATTCTCAAACCAACTCCAATAATGCTTGCCTAAAGGACAATCTCGAAGATATGCCTAATTGTCTCTAGGCGTCGCGAAATAGGACAAAGACCATCTAACATATTGGTCTTGGCCAATATGGCATTAGATAGAAGCACCTATTAAATGACAAGCTAGGGAAACATCCTCCACTTATAAGAAAGCCATATCATCCAAACATTATATAGGTACATCACTGAGCGCTTCTTTGAACTCTCAGATATCGAGTGAGTATTAATAATTGGGGAAAGAGGAAATCTCAAATGAAGAACTAAATACAAATGGATGGAGTCATATTGCAACAATGATCAGCCAAAACTCTACCTTGAGTCTCTCCAAAGGGTCTTGACATAACAATATTAATCTTAAATAACTTAGACTCTGGAATGAGGGTAGACAACTCCATGATTGAGAGATGATCGAAAATAAGAAGCTGGTCCTTCTAAGCAAGAGGTCTCCAAACCTTTCGGTTACCATGTGAAAGTGTAAGGTTTAATTTTCATTTTCAAAATCATCATCTTGGAAGCATTTCACGAGGATATGGTGTTGTATTAAGATGCAGCTTCGGAAGATATATTTATTGTATTTGTCATGTAAAACCCTAAAAATAACAATGTTATATTGTATTTGTAAAACATGTAATGTCGGCTCAAGAAATAAAATGATATTGTATTTTATCCTCACAAAAAAGGGAGTTGGCTCCATAAGGAAAAGTCACCCAGAAAACAAGTATAAATAAGAGGGGTCTCTTTCGTCATTTGGACACACTCACAACAAGCAAGTTCAAGAGGTTCACTCCAGCTAAGAAGACTATTTTTTGGGTTGTAGAAAGACTTGGAAGACATCTATCTCTTGATCTAGGGCTTGTTTAAAGTTTCTCTATCTTTCTATAAGAGAGCTCTAAGCTTTTTGTTAACATTGTGCCATTGTACTTGGTTGACGAATCTATACTATGAAGTTCTACTGGGATTTTCTCGTGAGAGGGTTTTCCCAGGATAAATATGTGTCTTTGTGTTTACTGTTGAACGTCTTTCTTTCAGTGATCCTTATGCATGCAATTATTATGATGTGACATGTTAAATGAACGAAAGTCTAATATAATTGCTTGTAAGTTAAAATTCTAACACGCGGAAGCCTTAATTCAATTCTTTGGTGGAAAATATATTGATGGTATCTCTCTCCACTTCTTTAGGGAAATATTTGGTGTAGAACATCCTAGAAAATATTTTACAATATTTTGGAAAGTTTTGGAAACATCTAGAAGGTTCTAGAAGGCTTTGGAAGAATTTAGAAGGATCAAGAAGACTCTAAAATGTTGTGGAAGTAACTTGAAATCTCTAGAAGGTTTTGGAAACACGTAGAACACTCTAGAAGAGTCTAGGGACAAAGAAGGAAATTTCTAGAGGAAGCATTGCACTTAGAAGGTCCCAAAAGCATCTATATGCCACTCTTGTTGGAACACCCAACTTGCAATGTGTTAGAAGATCTTCTTCAAGGTTCCATTTAATGCACATATTCATCTCAAAAAAAATGTTTAATGAAGAAGCCTCTAGCAAGGTTTTGTGCATGTAATACGTGCTCTAAGGTAAAGTGATATAGCTGGAATAATTTAGAAGCTAATTAATAATCATTTCTCAATATTACGAAGAGCACTCTAGATAGAAGTTTCTAGAAATGAGAAGGTCCCGTAAGCATCTACATATTACTCTTGGAAGAATGCCTAGCTTGCAATGTGCTAGAAGGTCTTCTTTAAGGTTCCATTTAATGCACATATCAAACTTAAAGAAAATGTTTTATGGAGAAGCCTCTAGAATAGTTAAATAATCAAAAGAAACACATATGTAGTGGGGTGCTCAAGCTAGAAGGTCTTCTAAAAAGGTCTTGTGCATGCAATATGCCCTTAGAAGTAAAGCGTTCTAGCTATGGGATAATCTAGAGTCTAATGTAATAATCATTTTTCAATATTAAGAAGAACACTCTAAATAGAAGTATTTAGAAGTGAGAAGGTCCTGTAAGCATCTACATATCATTCTCGGTGGAATGCCCAGCTTGCAATTTGCTAGAAGATCTTCTTAAAGGTTTCATTTGATACACATATCAATCTTAAAGAAAGTGTTTTATGGAGAAGTGTGTAGAAGAGTTAAATAAAACAAACATATTTAATGGAGTGCTCAAGCTAGAAGCTGTTCTAGAAGGGTCTTGTGCATGTAATATGCACTCAAAGGTAAACCACTGTAGCTAGACTAATCTAGAGGCTAATGTAATAATCATTTCTAAATATTCAGAGGAGCACTCTAGATAGAAGTATCTAGAAGTGAGAAGTATACAAAAAAGGAAGCCTAGGCGTTTCTCGAGGGCTGTATTGGCTAAAAATGAAACTATAAAAGTAAGTGCCCTTTCTCACTTTCAGCTCATGTTTCAACTTTGGAGAAATCCCTAAACCTTTTGTGCTGTGTTGAAGATATCTTGTGCAGGTTTGGAGATTCTTGAGGAAACATTCAGAGCGGTCATTATCATTTGTAAGGGTGTCGTTGAGCCTTGACCTTTTGTCTCTTATGTTGGGAATATCGTTGTTGTTTTAGGGTATATCTTCAACATTAAGAGGTATGAGAAGATAGTATACAATCATTTTCTAGACCCTAATTTCATTTATGATATATGCTATGTACCTGGGGTGTTCTCTTTAATAAAAGATCGTCTTCTACTTCATTTTTATATTCCGATTTTATGTGAAGAGGCAAGAATGCAATAAAAATACTAAAGTATCTTTATGAGTTTGGCATGGTTGGATGGATCATGGTTTTTTGGCACACTATGATAACTCGGATTAATTGTTGTTTAAACATATTCTTTTGTTTAATATTGTCTCTCATTAAGACTTTCCGTCTTTGAAGTGTTACGACTTTGTTTAGCCCAAGGACATGTAGTAATCTACTTGAATTCACCACAATAATATCCATTGTACATCATAACTTGTTGGATTGCTAAATCTGTTTGTTGAAGGAGGGACACAAGAAACCCCCCTTGCGTTAGAGGAGAGCTGACCTAAAGTGTAGGGAAATCTTGTCGAGGTGACATTGGGTATGGTTTTTAATAAGTTGCCCTAAATTTGCTTTCTTGCATGGACTTAAGTATTTATAATTGCATACTTGGAAGGTAACAAAATGGCGTTGTTGTCGAGAATAAAGCCCCTTTGCCGAATTTGGTAGAAATGGCTATAGTGATGTGACAAGATGGACTTGGTTGAAGATTTGGCTTTATCATCTGGAGCTTCATTGGTATGAAAATGTATGAATGTATTATTATTATTCTTAGATGCATCAATATAGTAATTCATAGAAAAGATGCATCGTAGAGTGTATGCCCCTTTATTTTTTCACGCATTGTTGGGTATCCAAATAAGGCCCCTCCAAAATGGACCAAACATGTTCAAAATTTTCATGGGGACATTCATTTAGTGGCACATCATGTTGCAGCTTTTAAAGATCATATTTCAAAACTTAATATAAAACACAAAGATGTTATGATGAGATTGCTTTCACATAGGTTAGAAGGAGATGTAGAGGATTGGTTTAGAGATTTTGGTAAAGGGAAAATATCATATTTTGCAGGTTTGGTCCAAACATTTAGCAAGGAGTGGGATCCTAGTTATGAGAAAGAAGAAAGGGTTGAAGATATGTTTGAAGCTTGCTTACATAAAGAGAAAACAATTTGATATCTAATGCTTGAATCTGAGAGAAACCATATAGATGCTCTTTTTGATGGAATCAACTACATGAGTGAAGATTTGATGTCCTTGATTGATTATATCAAGGAAAGATACAATGGGATTGGCCAAGGAAAAATTGGAAGTGGTTCTCTTGAGGATGACCAACATGTTGCTTCATTGCAAGAACCATTTATGCATGAGATTGTATATTCAAAGGAAGAGAAGAACAATGAAGACCATGATTTCATTGAACATCAATGACATTGTGATGATTAAGACAAGGGTTTTGGTTAGTCATTTGCCTTTTTATATGTCTAAATTTAATGATGAAATCATTGAGGATTTGAAGAGCATAAATACAGTAGAGAAACCCTAGGAGGATGAAAACTTTTTAGTTGTCATTCCCACATGTGAAGAAGAACATGGTAGCCAAAATGTCAAGGATTTGAGCACTCCATTTTTTATTGGACGACATATATGGGATTCCAAATGTTGGTTTTTTCATGGGACCCATATATGAAACAAATAATGAGAGCATGATGTTAAAAAATTCAATTTGTCATACTCCACTTCCGATTAACTTTGAAGACCACATCATAAGGCATAAAGAAGGTATTGGAAACCCCATTGTTGATGATCTTGGACAACCAAGGGTTGTGGAGATACACAAAGCATTTTCTTTACTTGAACAACCGTATTCTTATAATTGATGGGGCTGGCATAATACAATACAAAGGACATTTTCTTGTCAATAAAAACACATAATTTTTCTAGCCATTGATGTCTTCATCCCTTGTCAAAATTATGTTAAAAAAAATCCAGTTGGAAGATGTGTTTTCGAGGCTACAATTTGTTTGGGACAACAACATTTTCAAAGGGTGTTTAATTGCATGGGGTTTTGACCCATGGGATAGGGCATGAAGCTGTAAGCCATGAACATATGTAGCTTGTGTTAGAGTTTCTGGAGTTTTCATTGTGTTAGGAGTTTAACTTTGTCCAATGTTTTGGGAGGACTCTCCACTCATCTTCAGGGTTTTACAAAGAGACGAGTGATATAACTATGGTAAACCATTATAATAAAATGAAAAAGTTAAAGAGGGGTTAAAAGAAAGAGAAAATTATACATTATGAATGGCTAAAAAGAAGAAAATAATAGAAGAGAGAAAATTAACATTTAGTTAGAGAAAGTCTCAATAAGATTAGAGAATAAATTAATCATGCATAAAGTAGTAATGCACAACTTTTTTTGGGATTATCATGAGTTATAATAGAATTTAGATAAGGGATAGAAAATGCTAAAAATAGAAGGGGGAGATTGGATAATGAAAAAGGGATCTAGATGAAGAGAGATTAAAGGGGCGAGGAAATGAGAAAGGAGCAGTCACAGAGAGAAATGATGAGGAGAAGTGAGACTAGGCATTCACTAAGACAATGGATTAATAGTTTCCATGATTAACTCAATTTATATCCATCTTCTCGATTGAAGTTGTGCGGGTGTTTTTTAATCTCAAGAGCTTCCCTGATGAGACGAGAAGAGTAATGGGAAGTGGAAGCAATTGAGAAGATGGATATAAATTGCGAGTCATCGAAACTATTAATCCACTGTCTTAGCCAATGATTGGTCTTGCTTCTCCTCACCATTTCTCTCTATAACTGCTCCTTTCTCCTTTCCCCTCACCCATTTAATCTCTCTTTATCTAGATCCCTTTTCCATTATCCAATCCCACCTCACCCCCACCCTTTTATTTTTATCATTTAATAGCCCTTATCTTAATTCTCTTATAATTCATGATTATCAAATAAATAAATAAATTTGTTGTTTACTATTTTCATGCATGATTAATTTATTCTTCGATTGCCTTGATCTAATGAAGTCTTTCCCTAACTAAATGTTAATTTTATTTCTTTTCTTATTTCCTTCTTTTAAGTCATTCTTAATGTGTAATTTTTTTCTTTCTTTTTGCCCCTGTTTGACTTTTTCCTTTGATTGTAATGGTTTACCACCTTAATGATTATATTACTCAAATCTATATAATCATAACACTCTTTTCTACATCACTCAATTTGATTGCATGGATTTCCTTGATTATTGGTTAGGGTGTTCCAAGAAAGGGAGGGATTAGCTCTCATATACTTGCTATCTTGGTGGGGTGTTTTGGCTTGGGGTGTAACACACCAGTTTTTGACCCCATGATATTTTGATTGTACATGATGTATATATTGTATTGAGGTCATGGCATGGAGCTCAAGGCCAAGGCCCTGCCATCGATCTAGTATTTTGTATATAGGTGATCAAGGTTGATGCCTAAGGTTATGGTTATTGTGCTATTCAAAGCACAGAGCATTTTTGAATATCATGTAAATGCAAAATTTAATAAAATGCCACAGCTAGCTATGGAACTGCAACGTGAAAGAGATGGGGGCATGATTTCACAAGGAATAGGGTGAGAAGTTGGTCAAACCTCTAAGCCTATATGGTTAATCTAGATGTCATTTAGGAAACCATTGAACCTCAGCTACCTTTTATCCTCTGTCCTCAATCATTTATTCCTTCCAGAACGTGGTTGAGACAGTTAATGCCTTGAAAATACCAAGGCATGGCAGTCCGATGGCTTGACCGAGCAAGCCTACAAGTCTGCATCCTGGGAGGCCGCGCTCTTTTTTCTGCAGCAAGAAAACCCATGTGATGCATGCCCAGTCCGTCAGAGGAGGTCGCTTTTTTCTCTGGGGTTGTGTTTCATTCAGGGATTCGTTCCCGTAACTAATTCTATTATGCTTGGTTGCGTTTTTGCTCTGTGTGGTTCATCATTCACGTGGTTCACTCACGCATTTTAGTTCATTCGCGTTGTTGTTCATCATGCTGCAGAGCCGTGTTGTTTGTTCGGAGCTATTCACCCTGTTCATTCAACCCGCAGGAAGAGAACTGCGTTTTGGGCACTGACTCCATCCATTTCAGTCTGCTGGTCTATGCGCTGTGTGTTTACCCTGAGAAACGTGTTGGATCTGGATGTCCATCCTTGACCCCGTCATCGTGTGGGTTCACTGCATGGAGCCGAGGGAGTGAATTTTCTGCAAGTATTTTTCGTTGCTGAGCAAGGGCAGTGAAGATCCCTCGATTTTGTGAGCAAGTGTGGTCATACGTGATTTTCCCAGCATGGGTGTTTTCCTGTAGTAGAAATCCTATGTTACAGTGTTTTCCCTATGTATAGTGAGGAGCTTGTTTGCTGGTTTACAGTGTGGTTGTTGTGTTGTGCACTCTGGTTTTGGGTCTGCTGGGTATGCAATACTGCGGAGTGGAAGAGAAGAGGAATGGACTTGTAACCTAGTGAAAAAAGGAACCTCAGGAAAAGATAAGAGTGGCTGGTAGATCCTTACTGAATGCCCTGAAGAGCACTAGAAGGGAAGCATAATCTGAAGGACTGTTGAGCAGAGAAAGGGATGCTACCTTGTGTTGGGATGCAGGTAATGTGGATGCCAGGCCAGATAGATCTTGTGGAGGTGTCCTTAGTGTTAGAATTTTATCTTTAAAAAAATATGATCTTAGGATCTAATCTGAGAGAATAACATGCACACCAATCAATCACAAGAGACAATAGACACAAATATTTATCCTTGGGGAAACCATAAAGGAAAAACCCTGCAACTTCCTTAGAGATAAAATGAGCACCAATGGCAGCAGTAAAACCCAAAGACAAAAAGATGATATCCAACAACTGTTCTCTCTTTCACTTGTGTGAGCTCCTCTTCTCTCACCTATGCGCTATAGCTGGGTGAGTGTGTGTCTCAAATAGAGAGGCTCACTCTCTATTTATACTAGTTTTCGACTTGACAATTATTTACTAGGGCCGACTTCTCTAGGAGAGTCTAATAACGCTAGTGCCCCACAAACGTGGGGACTTTATCGTCGACTTACAAAGGAGGTTTAATCTTTATGACTTTACATGACTTGATTACATTAATGATTCTCTCGATAGGAACATCGGGGACCAATGAAATACAATATATAAAATATACAAGTGAATACATTTCGAAGTTACAAATACATCAACACTCCCTCTTAACTAGGAAGGTATTTTCTTGACACAATTCATCAGCACAAGTCTTCGTCATTGGATCATCATCAAAGCTAGATCATCACTGGATCATCATCAAAGCTGGATCATCGTCAAAGTTGGATCATCACTGGATCATCATCATCATCATGACTGCTTCTGCTATCTCGATCAAATGGTGCTATCTCTCAATTATTCTCGTCATAGGAAGTTCTACTGAGCCAACACTTTTTTATGCTGGTTATAGGCCTAGCCTCCATGTAGGTCTTCATCGAAAGAGCCAACCCTTTTTCATGCTGGATGTAACTTCATAGAGCTAGTACTTTTTCATACTGGATGTGTCTCTATAGAGCCAGTCTTTTTTCATACTGGATGTAGGCCCCTACAGAGCCAACCCTTTTTCATGCTGGATGTATCTTCACAGAGCCAATCCCTTTTCATACTGGATGTGTCTCTACAGAGCCAGTCCTTTTTCATAATGGATGTAGGACTCTATAGAGCCATCCCTTTTTCATGCTGGATGTATCTTCACAGAGCCAGTCCTTTTTCATACTGGATGTGTCTCTACAGAGCCAGTCTTTTTTCATACTAGATGTAGGCCATTACAGAGCCATCCATTTTTCATGTTGGATGTACTTCTACAAAGCTAACCCTTTTTTAGGTTGGATGTAGGTCTCTACAGAGCCAGTCCTTTTTCATACTAGATGTAGGCCATGCCCTCTGCAAGGTCTTCCGGTACAGAGCCAATCCTTTTTCATACTGGATGTAGATCTCAACACTTATATCTGACCATGGGAGGAACAAATCCTACCACCATGTCAGAAAGGCACAACACTTATATCTGACCATGGGAGGCCCCGCCTACCACCATGTCAAAAAGGCATAACACTTATATTTGACCATGGGAGGCCTCGCCTACCACCATGTCAGAAAGTCTCACAGACTCATCACTTCCCCTTGGAAGGAACCTCGATGCGAAGAACACCAAGATTCTCCCCGAAGTACTCAAACTTCACTCTGGCCATTTCTAGCATAGAATCACATTAGGGATGATTACGTCCAAGGATAACCTGTGAGCTTCGCCAGGACCGATTACATCCGAGGAGAACCTACAAGACTATTTGGGTCTGAGCAACCTACGAGCTTCGCCAAAATTTTATGCTCAGACAACCTGTCTCACCGGCTATGCTAAAAATCCCTCTTTCGAGAGATCTCGATCGGGATCACATATTGGAGCTTCACTGCTCCTCTCTGCATCATACAAAAATGAAAGTCAGATCAAACAAATCAAATAGTAGTTTTCAAAAGAAACATCCTAGCTCCCAAATAGACGAGCAAGTTGAAACATATTTTTCCTCGGCTGTACTCAGTGCCACGCAGGACTCCTTCCTGCTAAACCAAGAGATCGCACCTGATCTCATACTGAAGTAGCACCTCGAAGTGCTCTTCTTATCAATGGCACTACCTGCCCAATACGAATCCACATAACCCTCTAGGTTAATTTTCTGATTCGTATCATACTTGAGCCAATACTCAACTTCACCCTTCAGGTACCTCACTACATGCTTTGCAACCTTCAGGTGAACATGTCTCAATGTGTTCAAAGAAAAGCAAATATATGGTCTTGTATTTGTTAGGTATATTAAGGAACAAATCATCTGATGATACATCGTGGCATCAACTGACTCTGATGAAGCAACACTCAATAGCTTCAGGTTCGATGCCATAGGTGTGGTCATGGCCTTGCAGTCCATCATCCTGAACCTCTTTAGGATCTCTACTGCATACTTCCCTTGTCCTAGGGAGATTCCATCTGCATTTTGCCACACCTCCATGCCTAGAAAGTAGTGCATCATATCCAAGTCCTTCATCTTGAACTCAGCAACAAATCTCCTGCTTGCAACTTTAATGAGTTCCTCTTTTCTGTTAGGAACAAGTCATCGACATATAACAAGAGCATCAATGGTATTCCACCTGTTAAGTCAGTGATTTGTTTTTTCAAATTTTGTTTGATTTGCATTTTTATTTCAAGTTACTCATTTTCTTTAGTTTGATTATTTGCTTCTTTTAGGAAAATTTTTGGTTGTTAGGTGAAATTTTGAACTTGGCCTTTATATTTTTGCTTTATTTTTTCATCCTTTACATTTTGAAGGGGTTTTTAAAGTCATTATATCAAATAATGGACTCACAAATCATATTCTGAGCTTAGTCATTACTCAAACAGCTTTAAAACTTCATGCAAAATGACAAAAAGTTGTAAAACAACGATAAAATAGCGTTAATGATATTCTTGTAGCGCAAGTGGAAAAAAATAATGAAGGAGCGCTACAAGAATATCGCGACTCTCAATTCCTCTGATTTTTTAGCAAAAATTTGGCATGTTTTCGAATGATGAGTGACTAATCACGTGTTTTGGAGAGTTTGCTACGTGCTGTCTCAGGAATGATCATGAGAATAGGTGGTTTCATAACGTGAAGAAAATCCTGGTCATCATGAATTATAAAGCAGCTTATCACGACAGATGGTCGGTTAAATCGAGTTTAATTTGAGGAGAGTTACTTCTTATCTCTTTCCCAAAGCTGAGCAGTTAGTGGAATGACGGTGCCTGCCTAAAAACACGAAGATTGCAGTTGCAAAGCTTAGTGGAGGTTTTCATAGTCGCACAGAAAACTAGGGCTTCTTCATCTTGACACGTGGAGTTAAATTGGACCCTGAACGACACCTGTATCTTTCAGGACGGTACTCAAACAGCATGAAGAGTGGTTCAAAGTATCTACAATCGATCAATTAAAAGGTATTCCACGATAAGCCAATATAACTGAAAATTTGGGGCTTTTTCGGTGGAGTTCGTTCTGTCAAAATTGATCGAGGAAAATGTTAAATTGTGCTTTTAAATGAAATTTTGGCCAAAGAAATAACTGCCTAAGACATTCTGAGATGCTCTGCTGAGTGGAGGACTAAAAAATAGCCTCTATATTGAACTATTCATTTGTTGAGGTTTGAAAGAGGCTGGGTTGAAAACTGTGTATGTTATAGTACTTAAACTTCACAAAAAGATCTGATACTTATACACAGTGGGACAAGTGCTTTGAATGTCTAAGATTACAAGGAGACCTAGTTTCATTTTTGATACTAAAGCTACAGGAAGCATAATGTGAATAGATTGCAGATTGTCCTGTTTTTCTTATTCAACAGACAAGCAGTCTCCAGTGAACCTGAGAAGCTAGTAATTGATGCCACATTTGCAAAGTCTTACTGTGCTGAAATTGTTGATAGGTGATACCAAAAGGGTTTGAGGATTAATTTTGGTATTAATACACAGGGGTAAGAATACATGCTGGGAATGGACATCCATTAGAACAATTAAATTGAATGACAGTCATCAGTTGCAGTGAAGAGTCTGGAATACTTCAAACGATCTAAGTCTCTTATACTTGTGATAAAACCCAGCCTGTATTAAGAAAACAAAAGGAGTAGTCAGAGAAGATTAAGGAGAGCTGTTTTTGAAACCTGAGAGATTTAAAAAAGAAACATCACCTGTCAGGTTATCAATTGAACCCTAGAAGCCATACAGTTTCCAGCTTTTGAAGACAAATGGGGAAGAGTGGTAAGGTGAATAGAGTTGAACCTACTGATATAGGTTGGATTGAAAAACTCCTTGGGTGTGTTGAACTTTTCCAACAGGCTGGCTGGCTAGACTTCTTTAAGAAAATAGATGGTTACAATGCTGAATTTTCCTATAGGTTTGCACAAGGTTACAAGGATGACATGGTGGTGTTTGATACTTTGAAGTTCAGATTGACAGTAGAGCTGGTTGCAGAAGCTACAGGGATTAAGAATGAAGGTGAAATATGGTTTAAGAAACTGCCCTTTACCTTTGATTCTCAGAGATATCTATTACCAAATGTCACCCCAGACTGGAGTAAAGGCATCCTTATTCAAAATTTCAGAAAGGAATGGGTAGAACCAATCAGAATTTTGCAGAGTTATATTACTTGCGAGGGCAGGTATGCTTATGTTTTTAAGTACCACTTCATATTTCTGCAACATATGGTGGGGGTGTCCAAGATGAGCCTTCCATTCTTCTTATTCAAAAGCTTGCAGAAAATGTCTAACAGGTTCAAAGGGCATATGGACCATTCTTCTCAGTCCATCTTTCATCATGGGCTAATTAAGTTGATTATTAGCACTGTTTTGCAGCATGAAGGAAAGACCTGAGATTTTTTCATCTTTTGGTCTGGCTTTCAAAACAAACAGGAGAATCAGCAGCCTAAAAAACAAGCAGACAAAGGGAAGGTACTGATGAGAAAATTAGGTCGGAAAGCTAAACTTGAAGACAAGGAAGATGTCAAAGTTGAGAAGGCAGCAGAGCATGTGGAGGTTGACAGTAAACCCAAAGTATTTTCAGCTGGTATTACAGGCAAGTATTCATTGTTTTCAGAAGAGAAATTGCAGCCTAGGCAGCAGTTGATACCAGCAGAGATTTCCAAGGAAGTTAAAGCTGCAGTTACAGAAGAGGTTGCTGCACCTAAGGAGCAGTTTCAGACCCAGCAGAGAAGTCCACTCACCATTCTCTCAGATGATGAGGGATATTTTCTAGAAGAAGATCAGCCTATTACTAAAACTGAAGATAGGGCTGAAACCTGCAGAGCATTCTCCACTTCAGAAATCAAAACAGTCAAACCTAATAAGAAGAAGAAAAGGATTGAAGTGATAGCCCCATATTGGAGGCCTAAAACCAGGCCAACAAATAAGCTAAGATGGAATATGAAGAAGCTGCTCAATCATAAATTGAATTCCAAGCAAGAGACTGTCTTGAATGATACTTCCTCAAATGAAGAGCCAGAAATTGGTAAAATAAACATTAAAAGCAAGAAAAAAACAGTTGCCAAAGCTTCCTCTTCTCATCCTGCAAAAGTAAAAGGATCATCACAGTCAGTAAAGGAGTTAAGGCAGCCCGAGTTTGAATTGTTTGCCATATTTCTTAAAATAAGAAATGAACTTTTAAAGCAACAGCAGAAAGAAAAGGCTGAAATACCTCCTGTTGGAGATCAAGAATGGGAAGATGAAGATGAACTTATACTTAGGCAAGCAGGTATTCTGAAAGACCCTAATATTCCTACTGTTTCCAAAGACCTGTTAAACAAGGATGCAGACATTTTTAAGAGGTTTGACATACCTGAGATACCTAGTTATGAACAAGAGATCATGACAGGAAGGTCAGTTGATTCAGATAAAGAAAACTTGCAGAAAATTATTAAGCAGTACAAACAGCAGATGAACTATATGCAAGAGATCAATGAGGGGCTGATGATGGCTAACAGAAGGCTTAGAGAATATCTTCAAGATGTCAATGACCATTTTCAGGAGCTGACAGCAGTATCTAAAGAGGTTCTAAAGAGAAAAAGAACCACTGACTTGCACTGTACAGAGTTGGAGAAGACAGTCAAGGACGTGCAACAGAGAAATGAGGAGCTCACCAAGAAGATAGCTGACATGGAGCAGGAGTAGAGGCGAGCTAAGAAGAAAGCTCAAGCACTGGACGGCATAGCTTTGTTAGCTGAGGCAACTAAGGACCTATGAGTTAGCTATTGATTTAGTTTTTTGTTATCTCTTTTTGAGGAACATGTTAGTTAGTTGTTTACTATTTTTAGAAAATAGCATATTTTGTAATATTGTAAATTTCACTTTATCCCATCGAATTAGTTGAGGCAGTTAGGGTTAGATCCCTAACTGATATTGTAAAGAACAGTATTTAGAGAGGTTAGAAAGTCATTGAGAGGGTTCGATTTTTGGGATAGCTTCAGGAGGTCTGCAGACTTGTTCATGAGTTAAGTATCAAAACTCTTGTATGCATTTGATGATGAAATTATGAGATATATGACACTTTTACCCTTCAGTTTCTGTGTTGGCTTCATTGTTCAGCTTGTTTAGTTGCTTAATTGATATACTCATTACTGGTTTATGTTTATATGCTGGTGATGCTTGTCTTTTATGAATGAATTTCAATACTGTGTTCTGTTGGATCTTGCTGAATGTATTATGCATCTTTGTCTTCTTTTGTTTATGTTTCAGTTATTACTTTGCTCATGAGTGTATTCCCTGTCCTTCCCCAAAGTTTATAACCAAGAAAATACATCAGAAACCCTAAACCTAGTTTGTTTTATTGAGTTTTATTTGAGATTGTGTTGGCTTGTTTCTTTGGCCTTGGAAACAATTTCTGGCACAAACACCACCTTCAACCTTGCAGTAATGGTTGGAATCTGCTTTACTCTCGGTAAAGCCTAGAGTCATCAATAATCTGTCCATCCTGTCATACCATGTTGAATCTCAAGATCTTCTGCAGCCACTCCTTCTGAAGTGGAGCATCATTCTCCCTCTGCCTTTCGTACTCTATGCATTGAAACATTATGTACTGGAATGACAAGTAGCTTCCTCTGCTACTAATATTCTATGTATCCATTTAGTGTCACTGGATACCAAGATCCTCTATCTTGAAAACGTTCTTCTTGTACCCATCTGTGAGCTTGTCATCCTCTATAGGCTTTCATCTTCAACCTTGTAGCAAAGGTTAAGATCTTCATCACTCTAGGTGATCTTCAAGCTCCTCATGTATGTGTTATCCCATTGGTGCCTTTTGAGCTTGTACAAGGCTTTCTTTAATTTGCACACATGAGTCTTCCTATCATGTGTCTCAACTCCAAGTTGCAACAAATGTCTCTTCGTAGTCTATGCCATCTTTTTGTGAGAATCCTTGTGCTATGAATATTGCCTTGTATCCCGCGATGTTGCCATCTACTGCATTCTGGATCTATGGAGTTTCCTCCAGGTCTCGATACTGCATCCTAGACATTACTCTTCTTGAACTGGTGCACTCCTTCCCTTTCTTCTTGCCTATTTCTTCATAGCTGGAAGGTTCTGCATCAATGATGTTGCTCAAAAGTGTCACATAACTACACTGTGTCTGAGACCTCTTTATTTCTTTGAAAGTATAGTCATATTATTCTTAATCTTGTATTATTTCTCGAACTGTCGTTTCTTGTTCTTCGGAACAAGTCTCATCCTTTTTTTCTTGTAGGCGATTGTACGTGATCTTTTCTACAAGTCAAATGTATTAGTTGTACGGTTAGAAAAATTTCATAAGGCATATTCATAATGGAAAATTCTTATGCATAAAGATATAATCATGTAACTATTTAAGACAATACAACATTTATCCATATCTCACGGAAACTTTTTAGATGCCTTCCATCTCTACCATGACATCGTTGAGATTGTGCACTAATCCAATATGTCATCAAAGAGGTTTCATTCTAGATAAGTAACAATGGATAGTTGTATAGCACCATGAGCTACTTACTTATCACATGCATATTAGTAGTATACTGTCATTAATGGAAACATTCTACCATGCATAACACATCGACTGAATATAAACAAATGCATAACAAAACAATATCATGAAATGACAATTGAATACTTATCTTTACTTGTTTCATGGGTAGACTCCTTCTTTCAACTTCATCATATTCTTCATTCATAACAACATCATTTGTTATCCAAATGATAAGAAGGATAAGAGGTTCTTTAAGGATTGAGTTCTTCATATTCCTCATCGTTTGAGGGATCTTCTTTGAATCGTGAGCGCTTGATCTTCAATTGCTCCCATCTTCTCTTCTATTATTATGAGTCGAGCTTCTTCTTGTGTGCACTCTTTCTAGATTCTGCTGAAGGTAATCACTTCCTTATGGCACACATTCCTTGAATGAATGAATCCCATGATCCTGGGAGGCCATTCAAGGTGGTTATAACCATATCTTATTCTTCTTAGATTCCTTCATCATAGAATCGAACACTTCCTCTTGGTGTCTATGAGAGATGAGATGATATTTAATAGATTCTACAATGATTCTCATGTCTCTAGCCTTAGCCTCATCTCCCTCTGTCTCCTAGACCTTTCTTACTGAAATATTGATCCAAGTCAATTTCTTCAAGGATCAAAGAGTTCCTATACTTCTTTCGATTTATATTCTTCTCTTCAAAATAACTTGGTCAAGGAATTAAACATCTCTTTTGGTGTCTTTAGGGAAGACACATGTGGTATATGGTGATCCTGTTGGCCTTAACCAAGTTCTTATGTAAGGCTTTAACCTCATCTCCCTTTGGAACTGGAACCTCTCCACTTATGTAGGTGTCCAATTCATTTCCTTCAAGAACCAGTGAGATCCTATACTTCCATGCTTGGAAGTTGTTAGCTTCACCAAGCTTGTCATCAAGCTGGTGTGATTAGTCATTTTGAAATGAGAACCTCGAATGTAAATAGCAAAAGATGAGATCTTATCGATTTGAGGTGTCAGTCCTGGTTCCGGAGCTGGCTGATCTAGGGTTTGTAAGAGAAACCCTAATTTTCAAAACTTGGAATATTTCATATATGTTTGGATAGAAATATGGTCCTCTTCAAGGCAAGCTGTCCAATGTACTCCTTTTCTGAAATGAGTGGAGGGAAGCTCTCGGAACAGGAAGCCCTAGTTTTCCAATTTCTTCTATAGAAATGCCTAATATTGTTTCTACGGTATCTATGAAAGTAATCCTCCTATGTGTCTGAATTTTTGTACTGAGGTAGCCTCATTTGTCCTATTTCCAAAACCGTATGTTTGAGCAGAATTGGTTTCACCAATTGGGACTTATGAGAGTTTTCCCAAGGCGACTTCTTTCAGGACTATTCAACATAGCGAACTTTACAAACTGCCACATGTCACTATTTCACGTTCAGGGTCTAAAAATTTTACCATAGAAATTGAAGTCCATTCTCGATTTGGAACATCTTAAGAAATTTCATTTGGACCTTCGTAGCTCGAGATATAGCAATTCTCTCTAGGTGTTCTGTTTAGGGATGAATCCTGGAAGGGGCTAGAACCCTACTTTGGAGGAATCATATCTCCTAAAATATAGCGAATATGAGGCTGAATTTTTTACACAGGGTACATCCAGATTGTATATTTGACCTGTGAAAATTTTGGCTCATGAGACTTCTTAAATATCGCGCTATAGCGAATGTACCGAAAATACCAGTTTTAATATTTTAGGGTTTTTCAAGCCTGAAGTCAAACTAGGGTTTGACTTTCCCTAGAGTTTTGCTCAACCAAAAACTTTGACCTTGGTATCTAAAATTCGATTTTGATGAGGAGATAAATCCTATGCTGGGATCACTAAAAAATTCCTCTTCTGTGAAAAGCCCTAATTTCCCGCAACAATAACTAAAAATGCCCGAAATCAACTTCCGCTTCGACAGAAAGATGCACCCTTCAATGGAGAGTCAGCCTAAACCCCTTTTTCTTATGGATCATGGAGAGAGACCCAAAAAGTAAGAAGCCCTAGATTCTACAGCTGCACAGTGTCTTCTTCTAAGGTTAGATCTGATACCATGTTATATTTTTATCATTTAAACAATATGATCTTATTTGAGAGAATAACATGGACAACAATCAATCACAAGAGACAATAGACACAAAGATTTATCCTCAAGGAAACCATAAAGGAAAAACCCTGTAGCTTCCTTAGAGATAGAATGAGCACCAATGGCAGCAGTAAAACCCAATGACAAAGAGATGATCTCCAACAACTGTTCTCTCTCTCACTTGTGTGAGCTCCTCTTCTCTCACCTATGCGCTATAGCTGGGTGAGTGTGTGTCTCAAATAGAGAGGCTCACTCTCTATTTATACTAGTTTTCGACTTGAGAATTACTTACTAGGGCCGACTTCTCTAGGAGAGTCTAATAACCCTAGTGCCCCACAAATGTGGGGAATTTACCTCCGACTTACAAAGGAGGTTTAATCTCTATGAATTTACATGGCTTGATTACATTAATGATTCTCCCAATAGGAACATTGGGGACCAATGAAATACAATATATAAAATATACAAGTGAATACATTTCGAAGTTACAAATACATCAACACTTAGCTCTTGAGTGAGATACTAGTTTATTCATTTTACCTTTCCACTGCCTTAGCAACTTATAAACCCAAGGGATATTGGCTTGGCCTTGGGGCCTGTTAACCCAATTGGATCTTGGTTTGGTTGAGTTTGGTTTTGCATTATCCTTGTGTGTAATCCTTGGCTAGAAAACCTGTTAACCCAACTGTGAGGGATGGTTTGGTCTTGGGGCCTATGAACCCATCTGTTGGTTTGGCTGGTCCTTAATGCAAGTGTTGGATTGATAAGCCTGCAACCTATTAACCAAATTAGGTGTTGTCTTGGGTGGACAGTATGATAAGTCCAACTAGGTGTTGGCTTGACTATGTGTTGAAAGTATCTGGATGTGTGTGAGTCTTTTGTTCCCTAGTTCCTTGTGGAATCATGCCCAGATCGCTGGTGGTAGTGGTGTTGAGAGATTAAAGAACACACTGGCCTATGGTTGGGTGAAACGTTGCAGCTACATAGCTAGTTACAGGACAACTTCATCCTTCAAGATAATTATCTATGTTATGCTATTTATGCCATGTATTGTCTATGCATTGTACTGTTCATGATTGATTTCTTATTGATGATGAAGTAGATGTTTAGTTGTGTACATTTCCTGCATTTTATCTATGTTGAAGCCTTGGATGTTTTATGCATTTTGACTAAGTCCTTGGAGGCTAGAAAATTCTGAATAAAGAGTCAATTTGCAGCTGATCTAAGTGTTTCCGCACCCCGGGATCCACAGCAGAGGGAAAAATATGGGAGGCATGAGAAAGAAGTTCCATCAGAGCATATTGTGGGATTTCTGACTTCCGGGATTCGCCTACGGAAGGAGGAAGAAGAAAGGTGGAAATTCGGAGAAAATACAAAGCAAAAAGTGTGTTTTTCGACTCCAGACATATGAGGTCGGAAGGCAGAAGTCGAAAGTGTAGAAGGATTATAAGGTAGAAGGGCGATTTTCCAATTCCCGGTATTCGCCTGCGGAAGGCGGCAAGCAGAAGCGGACAGGGGAAGAAGAGTTCCAAGGCAGAGATGGATTTCCGAGTTTCGATGTCAGAGTTTGGAAAGTAAAAGTTGGAAGTACAGGAAAGAGGTTGAGGTCGAAAGTTGAGTTTCTGAGTTCCGAGTTTCATGCGGAAGGAGAAAGGTAGAAGGTCGTTTAGTGTTTTGTCACATATTAAAGTTTTGATTTTCGAGTTTCGAGGCCAAGAGACAGAAAGTGGAAGTGCAGAAGTGCGGAGGGCTGAAGCTAAATCTTTTGCTTCGTCTGATTGCTAAAGTTCCGAGGTCGAAAGGCAGAAAACGGAAGTGCAGAAGTGTAGAAGGCGGAAGTTAAATATTTCGCTCCGTCTGATTATTAAGGTTTTGATTTCTGAGTTCCAAGGCTGGAAGGAAAAAAGCGGAAGTGTGGAGGGAGGAAGGCGGAAGTTATACCTTTCCCTTCGCTGAAACCTTGAAGTTTCGACGTCCAATGTCTGAGGTCGGTAGTGCGGAAGCGGAAGTGCGGAAAGGGAAAGTTTAGTTCAGAAATGGCCATTCTGGACGTAGAATGGATAATTGAAGGGAGAAATGACTGGTATAGTGGTTCTAAGTCTGAGATGAAGGTTGAAGAAGGTTGAAGATGAACGACTGGTATAGTGGTTCTAAGTCTGACGTGATAGTCTAGTATTAGACGTAATGGTTGCAATATTGGGCCTAGATGGGCCACGTGAATAGTTTCCATAACTATTAGTTGCAGCATTGCAGTTAACTATGTTTTTAATTTTTGAAAATTAACATGTATCTAACAAACATGTCTGTTAACACATTTTTTTCAGAGTCATAGCGTCGTTTGGAAAAGTGGGGTTTTGGCTCAGCCATGAGAACCTACAACATGTATGATGTGCAGGATCCCTATGGGCATGGGGAAGATGTTATGGGTGGGAACGTTAGAGTCGAAAATGATGAAACCGAGTCTAATGGAAGGAGATATAGGGATACCCCACTAGATTTTGCAGTCACCATGAGAATCATAAGGGTAGGAATGCAGAGTTACAGAGCAGACAATGAAAGATTAGTCAAGGCTCAAGAAGATCAGAATCAGTTGAACGCAACCATGCTGCAGAGTTTGACATACTTACAAATAAAGATGGGCTCTAGGCATGAGACAATAAATCCAGAAGGAATTAAGAGAAGCACTAGAAGAAGGAGAAGGAATTCTAGTGGGTCATCTGGCTCAGAAGAATCTAGTGGGGGTTCAAGCTCTTCTTATCACAAGAAAAAGAGAAAGAGATGCCACAAGAATAACTCTCAAGATGAATTTAAGAGGAATAAACCTCCTACCTTTAATAGTGAGATAAAGACTGTTCAAGAAGCTGAAGCTTGGCTTCTTGGGATGAAGAAATATTTCCAAGTCCAAGACTATTCATGAAACATGAAGTCAAGGGTTTCCATCTTCAATATGAATGGAAGATCATTCATTTGGTGGGAGCACCTCAGACAAGTAAAGAGGATCAATGAAAGAAGACTTAAGTGGAAACAGTTCTAGAAGTATTTCAAGCAGAAATACCTCTCTGACAGGTATTATGATGACAAAATTAAGGAGTTCCATGAGTTGAGGTTGGGACAACTGACAATGGAAAAATATCCCAATAAGTTCTTGGAGATGCTAAGGTATGTTAGGTAAATGAAAGACGAGAAAGTGAAGATCCAAATATTTATGAGTGGGTTACCTCAGTATTACAAAGACCGAATTGAGTTTGATGAGCCTAGAATGTTGGAAGATGTCATCAGAAAGGGTAAGTAGTGTTATGTCCAGATCAAAGACAAGCGTGATCATCATAAGGCTTGGAAGGAAAAGAAGAACGAGAAGTTTGAATAGAGAAAGAAAGGATCCAAACCTTCCAACTTTAGGAACCAACAACGAAGGAACCATCACACACTGTGAATCAACCAACCAGAGTGATCGGGGAAAAGTCTAGGGATCCTAAAGAGAACAGAGAACCCCTCCAATGTTGGAGGTGTGGAGGACCCCACACGTGCAGGAAATTCCCTCATGAACAAGGGTATGTAAGGCCAACTTACAACGTCCAGGAATTTGAAACTATTGGTCAGGTGGCAAGGACAATCCTTAGGATTTATGCAGTGTTAGAGGACTGTCAGGCAGATCACCAGTCAACTGTGGTTGAGGTTCCAGGTAAGATTGCTGAGCAATCTGTCTCTGTTTTGATTGACTCTGGTTCTACTCACAGTCATATTACTCCTAGGATTGTTGAAGTTAGTGCTTTTAAGAAGTTAAAGCATAGTAAGTCATGGTTAGTTCAACTAGCCACTCAGAACCAAGATGAAGGCTAGTGAGATTGTAGAAAAATGTCCATTAGAGATGAATGGGTTGGTGACTTATGCAGATTTGAATGATCTTCAACTTGGTTCCTATGACATTCTCATTGGAATGGATTGGTTAGAAGCTCACAGGGTAAATCTTGACTGTTGCAATAAGAATTTTGAATGCATGGATGAAGGACACCCAAGAGTGGTAAGAGGCATTCCAAAAGTGGTTTCTGTTAGGAATATTTCAGCCATGCAGCTGAAGAAGTTCTGTAGGAAAGGTTTCCAGTTATATGAAGCCCATGTTTTGGAGGCAGCAGAGAATGAATCTCCTAGATTGGAGGATTTTCATGTGTTACAGGAATTCAAGTATGTTTTTCCCGATGATGTTCCAGGACTTCTTCTAAAGAGGGATATTGATTTTACCATTGACCTTGTGCCAGTAGCAGCACCAGTGTCTAAGGAACCGTACAAGATGAGCACACTAGAGTTGTTAGAGATGAAGATGCAACTTCAGGAATTGTTGGAGAAAAAGTATATCAGGTCGAGTGTGTCTCCTTGGGGAACACCGATTCTGTTTGTAAAGAATAAAGATGGTACACTCAAATTGTGTATTGATTACAGACAGTTGAACAAAGTTACAGTGAATAACTAGTATCCTTTACCTTGAATTGATGATCTTTTCAATCAAATGAGACAGGAAAAGTTATTTTCCAAGATTGACTTGAGGTCTGGTTATCACCAGATAAGAATCAAGGATGAAGACAGTCATAATACAACCTTTAGAACAAGGTATGGACAATGTAAGTTTGTAGTGGTGCCATTTGGTCTCACAAATGCACCAACTACATTTATGTGCCTTATGAATAGTGTTTTCAGCAGGTATTAGGACAAGTTTTTTCTTGTATTCCTTGATGACATTCTTACCTATTCTAAGAACGAGGAAGAGCATGTAGAACACCTAAGAATTGTTCTGCAATTGTTGAGGGAGAATAAGATGTATGCCAAGTTGAGTAAGCGTGACTTCTATAAATATAGAATTCATTACTTGGGCCACATCATATCAGATGAAGGCATATCTGTGGACCCTGAAAATATTGAGGCCATCATGAATTGGCGAACTCCAAGGGATGTGATAGATGTAAGGTATTTTATGGGACTTGCAGGATATTATAGGAGATTCATTGCAGGATTCTCCAAGGTTGCACATCCTATCACTTCATTGCAAAGGAAGGGATGATATTTGAATGGACACCTAAATGTGAGGGAAGCTTCCAACAGTTGAAGAATCTTCTCACAAGTGCACCCATTCTGAAAATTGTAGACCCAGAAAAGGACTTTGTGGTGTGCACTGATGCATGCGATCAAGGACCTCGAGGAGTTCTTTTGCAAGATAACCATGTGACATGTTATGAGTCTCAAAAGTTAAAAGATCATGAGAAGAATTATGCCACTCATGACTTAGAACTTGTACCCATAGTACATTCTCTCAAGATGTGGAGGCATTACTTAATGGTCAGAAAAATTGAGTTAAGAACAGAGCACTGTGATCTAAAGTATTTTTTTTATCAACCCACACTAAATGCTAGACAAGCTAGATGGCTGTATTTTTTATGTGAGTTTAATTTTGAAATCAAACACATAAAAGGAAAGGAGAATAAAGTGTTAGGATTATTAATCCTCCCTTGTCCAAATTTGGTCATATGTCTAAATCGGGAGCCCATCCAGTCTATTTATAGTCATTAACACCATTGAGTCCACTTGACCTAATTGGGGCACATGTTTCAGTTACTAAAGTGTGGGGAACACTAATTAAGGCTCACTGCCACTGATTGCACTTGATTGCATCAGTTTAGGAGCCTCCTAGAACAATCCCTACAATTTAGGAAGCCACTGGGAGTGCTGAAACCAACCAAGGTTAGTTCACTTCAGTTAATGACTAGTCAAGCTAAGTTAGGAGTCAGTTACATTCATTTCTAGTCCTCTACATTTAGTTAGCGCTAGGTTTACTTGACTGAACACATGTGGGGCGCATTTCTCACCTACCACTATCAGTTAACCTTAGTCAACAATGAATGTAACACTTGAGTTATGTTTTAGAGCTCCGATGAACTCCAGTTATGGTTTAGACAAGGACAGTTAACTATCGAGTCCTTCGATAGTGATTTAGACAAGGTCTTGGTTACCTACAGTCAAGTAGAGTCTAATCAATTCGAACTTCCTCATGTGGATTCAAATTGCTTGTGGCTATTAAATCCATTGTACTTCATTGTAATTATCTATCTAATTACTCTTTGATTAATGAAAAGCATTCATAGCTGCAAGCCATTTTTGCACTGTTTCATTCTTCAATAACTGAGTAAATTGTGTGATCTATCATGTGAGTTGTGTGTTTGTCCACAGATCTATGTGCTCAATTTAATATAAAGTGGTATATGCACTCAGCAGGAAAGTTCATGAAATGCATGTGGTATCTCTTAGTATTTTTCAATCAGATCTAAGACAACTGATTGTGAATCATACTACTGAAGATGAGTTGTATGTGCATGTCAATGATAAATTGCAGCAACAAAATATTGAGAAGATATATGAGGGATATAAATTGGAAGAAGATGGGATTCTTACCTACAAGAACATAATTTATATTTGACATGTAGCATATTTGAGGAGAGTTGTTATGGATGAGATCCATCAAGATCCATATTTCGGTCATCCAGGATATCAGAAGACAATTGCTACAACCAGAAAGCAATATTTTTGGCTAGGAATGAAAAATGATATTGCTGAATACATTTCAAGGTGCATGAAATGTCAACAAGTGAAGGTTCAACATCAAAACCCAACAGGGTTGTTGTAGCCTTTTCTAGTTCCAGAATGGAAATGGGAAGTTATTTCCATGGACTTCATTACAGGTTTTCCAATGACTTGGAGACAACATGATTCTATCATGGTTGTGGTGGATAAGTTGACAAAGGCAACACCTTTTATACTAGTTAAGTACACTCATAAGACTGCTGACATTGCAAAAATATCCATGAAGGAGTTTTTCAAGTTGCATGGATTTTCTAAGGCAATAGTTTTTGACAGGGATTCCAAGTTCACTTCCAATTTTTGGAAGGGGTTGTTTGCAGATTTGGGTACAAAACTTAATTTCAGCTCTGCGTACCATCCTTAGACTGATGGTCAGACAAAGAGGGTGAATCAAGTGCTGGAAGACATGCTTCATATGTATGTGATGGAAAATCCAACCAAGTGGGAAGACTACTTACACTTGGTAGAATTTGCATACAACAATGGTAAACAAGATTCCTTGGGGATGAGTCCATATGAAGCTTTGTATGGAAAAAGGTGTAGGACACATGTGACTTGGGATAATCCTGTGAACATGATTGTGCTTGGGAAAAAATTTCTTAAGGAGATCGAGTAAGAGGTTACAAAGATCAGGCAGAATCTGAAGGCATCCCAGGACAGACGGAAGAGCTATACTGATAAGCATAGAGTGCACAAAGAATTCTGTGTTGAGAATCATGTGTATCTAAGAGTGAGGGAAAATAAGAGTTCTTTGAATCTTAGAATTTGTGCCATGCTGTCTACTAGATATTGTGGGCCATTTGAAGTGCTTGAAAAAATAGGGCCAGTTGCATATAGACTTGCATTTCCTACTAGCATTAGAGCTCATGATGTTTTTCATGTTTATTTGCTTAAGAAATGTGTACATCACCCTAATCATGTGATTAATTGGGATGTGATTTAGGTGGAACCCGAGGGGGAGTTCCAAATCAAGCCAATGTGCATCCTCGACAGGAAGGTCACCATGCTTCGAAACTAAGCTATAGGGTAGGTAAAGGTGTAATGGGAGCATTATGGTCCCGAAGAGGCTACGTGGGAGCTGGAGGATTCCATGCGATTCACATCCATTTTTGTTCAATTCTACAGAGCACTGAGGATGATGCTAGTGCAACATTTTGTTCAATTTTGTAAGCACTGAGGATAGTGCTAATTCAAGGGGGAGGGGAATGTAACACCTCGGTTTTTGACCCCATCGTATTTTGATTGTACATGATGTATATATTGTATTGAGTTCATGGCATGGAGCTCAAGGACAAGGTCCTTCTAGCGATCTGGTATTTTGTATATAGGTGATCAAGGTTGATGCCTAAGGTTATGGTTATTGTGCTAGTCAAAGCACAGAGCATTTTTGAATATCATGTAAATGCACAATTTAATAAAATTCCACAGCTAGCTATGGAACTGCAATGTGAAAGAGATGGGGGCATGATTTCATGAGGAATAGGGTGGGGAGTTGGTCAAACCTCTGAGCATATAGGGTTAATCTAGATGTCATCGAAGAAACCATTTAACCTCAACTACCTTTTGTACTCTGTCCTCAATCATTTATTCCTTCCAGAATGTGGTTGAGACAGTTAATGGCTTGGGGTAGAGTAAGGCATGACATTCTGATGGCTTGACTGCGCTAGCCTACAAGTCTATAGCCCAGGAGGCCGTGCTCTTGCTTTTGCATTAAGCAAACCCACGTGATGCGTGCCCAGTCCATCATAGGAGGTCATGTTTTTATCTGAGGTTTTGTTTCATTTAGGGATTCATTCCCGTAACTCATTCTATTCTTCTCGGTCGTGTTTTTTCTATGTACGGTTCATCATTCATGTGGTTCACTCACGCGTTCTGGTACATTCGCGTTGTTTTTCATCCTGTTGCAGAGACGTGTTGTTTGTTTAGAGTTGTTTACCTTGTTCATTCAACCCATAGGAAGAGAACCGTGTTTTGGGCATCCAATCCATCCATTTCAGTCTATTGGTCTGTGCATTGTGCATTTACCCTGAGAACCATGTTAGATCTGGGTGTCCATCCCTGATCCCATCGTCGTGTGGGTTCACTGCATGGAGCTGAGGGACTGAGTTTTCTACAGGTATTTTCCGTTGTTGAGGAAGGGCAGTGAAGATCCTTCGATTTTGTGAGCAAGTGTGGTCATCCGTAGTTTTCCCAGTGTGGGTGTTTTCCTGTAGTAAAAATCCTTTGTTACAGTGTTTTCCCTATGTACAGTGAGGAGCCTGTTTCTGGTTTACAGTGTGGTTGTGTTGTGCACCCTGTTTTTGGGTCTGCTAAGTATGCAAGACTGAGGAGTGGAAGAGAAGATGAGTGCACATGTAACCTAGTGTAGAAAGGAACCTCGGGAGAAGATAAGAGTGGCTGGTAGATCCTTACTGCATGCCCTGAAGAGCACTAGAAGGGAGGCATAACCTGAAGGAATGTTGAGCAGAGAAAGGGATGCTACCTTGTGTTGGGGTGTAGGTAATGTGGATGCCATGCTAGATAGATCTTGTGGAGGTGTCCTTAGCTCTTGAGTGAGCCACTAATTTAGTCATTTTACCTTTCCACTACCTTAGCATCCTGTAAACCCAAGGGATATTGGCTTGGAATTGGGGCCTGTTAACCCAATTGGATCTTCGTTTGGCTGAGTTTGGTTTTGCATTAGCCTTGTGTGTAATCCTTGGCTGGACAACCTGTTAACCCAAATGTGAGGGATGGTTTGGTCTTGGGGCCTGTGAACCCATTTGTTGGTTTGGCTGGTCCTTAATGCAAGTGTTGGCTTGATAAGCCTAAAGCCGATTAACCCAACTAGCAACTAGGTGTTGGCTTGGATGGACAGTCTGATAAGTCCAAATAGGTGTTGGTTTGACTATGTGTTGAAAGTATCTATATTTGTGTGAGTTTGTTGTTCCCTAGTTCATTGTGGAATCATGCCCAGCTCGGGGGTGACAGTGGCGTTGAGAGATTAAAGAACACATTGGCCTATGGTTGGGTGAAACGTTGCAGCTACATAGCTGGTTGCATGACAACTTCATCCTTCAAGATAAGTATCTCTGTTATGTTGTTTATGCCGTGTATTGTCTATGAATTGTACTGTTCATGATTGAATGCTTATTGATGATGAAATAGATGTTTACTGTGTACATTTCCTACATTTTATCTTTGTTTAAGCCTGAGATGTTTTATGCATTTTGACTAAGTAATTGGAGGCTAGAAAAGTCGGATAAAGAGTCAATTTGCAGTTGATCTAAGTATTTATGCACCTCGGGATCCAGAGCGGAGGGAGAAATATAGGAGGTGGGAGAAAGAAGTTCCATCAAAGTAGATTGTGGGATTTTTGACTTCCAGGACCTGCCTGCGGAAGGGGGAAGATGGAAGGTGAAAATCCAGAGAAAATATAAGGCAGAAAGTGTGTTTTCCCACTCAAAATGTCTAAGGTCGGAAGGTAGAATTCGGAAGCGTAGAAGGATTCTAAGGCAAAAGGGTGATTTTTTGATTCCCAGTATTCGCCTGCGGAAGGAAACACGTGGAAGCAGACAGAGGCAGAAGAGTTCCAAGGCATAGATGAACTTCCAAGTTTTGATGTCTAAGGTCGGAAAGAGAAATTCGGAAATACAGGAAAGAGGTTGAGGTCGAAAGTTGAGTTTTCAACTTCTGAGTTCTAGGCGTAAGTGCAGAAGGCGGAAGGCGAAAGGTCCGTTCAGTGTTCTGTCGCATATTAAAGTTACGATGTCCGAGTCCCGAGGCCGGGAGGTGAAAAGTGGAACTGTGGAAGCCGGAAGTTAAATATTTCGGCTCGTCTGATTGCTAAAGTTCCAATTTTCGTGTTTCGAGGCCGGAAGGCAGAAAATGAAAGTGCGGAAATGCGGAAGGCGAAAGTTAAATCTTTCGCTCCGTCTGATTGTCAAGGTTTCTATTTCTGAGTTCTGAGGCCGGAAAGTGGAAAAAGGAAGTGCAGAGTGCAGAAGGTGGAATTTAGACCTTTCGCTTCGTCGAAACCTTGAAGTTACGACTTCCGATGTTTGAGGTCAGCAGTGCAGAAGCAGAAGTGTGGAAGGGCTTGTTTAGTTCGGAAATGGCCATTTTGGACACAGAATGGATAATTGAAGGGAAGATTGATTGGTATAGTGGTTTTAAGTCCGAGATGAAGGTTGGAGAAGAGGTTAATATGGATACCTGGTGTCTATCAGAAGGAAAAAAAGGTTCTTTAAGCAAAAATTTTAAATTATTCACATTATGGGATATGGGTACGTGACATGGGGATCCTAATTGCTCATTTTCCTATACTGTCTTGTTGGATAGTTCCTCTTTTGAGGGTTTCTATGCCATAGTAGGGGCGTCTTTCCTAGGATTTATTCTATTTTCCATTGCATACCATTCTTGAGGGGAGTATTACACTTTGATAATTCCTTGATGAGGCTTAGCCCCTCTCTTCGAGATAACGCCCAATTTTGGGAGTGTCATGTCCCCAGTTAAATAATTTTCTAATAAACAGTTAAGTTGACCTATCCAATTCAGAAGGGTTATGTGGAAAAATCAAACTTTTGATATTTAACCCCAAGGACTATAGTTTCACATGTAAATTCAAAATCATATTTGTGAAAGATGGAAAATGAGTTAATAAATGATGGAATAAAGATTAAATGCTCCAAAATCAAATGGCAGTGGGTTCTAGTTGGCCATGGGGGCACATAAGTGGATGTGTGGGGTGCACATGAGGAAATATTCCTCATTTATACTTGACATCATCCTCAAATTCGAATTTGGAGGAAGAAGTTACTTCCAAGTTGGTGGATGAAGAGTCATAAGATAAATTTAGGCAATGACAAGATTTAATGACAATTATGACAGCTATGACAACTCTGTGATACATTATGACACTTATGACATATTCTCTTACAATGATGACATTTTATGACATGTAAGAGCTAAAAATAGACCCAAAAGGGAGCATGAAGTGTGTGTGAGTCCAAATGAAGCTTCATGAAAGGTTCCAAGTTGAATTTCATGAAGGGAGAGAAAGCAAAGTCAAGACAAATGTCACTTGGGTTAATGTAATGACCTAGATTAACACTAATTCAAGTTAATGAACCAATGAGAAGGTAATTCAAGTTTATTGGAGGGAAATGAGGCCAATTAGGTTATTAAAAAAGGAGGAAATCAAAATGGGGAAACTTTTGATCATTTGTTAATTGACCTTTGACATTTTGGAGAGCTTTTGCTTGTCCATTGCACGGTGGGTGTTAACTCTTCCTGCTTGAACAAATTTAGAGGGAGTTGGATTCCTTTCCAAGTTGGTTGATGGAGAGGCCATTCAGACCTCTCAATATATATTATTTATTATGTTTAGTTGTATTTTTAAGGTCCATACAACTCAAGTTTTCATATATATTTCCATTGTCTCATTCCTTCTTCTCCATTCCCCCATACTCTCATGTTGATGGCGCACTTGTTGGAGTGGTCCTTGTGCTTTGATGAGTCTATTTGATTCCAAATATTGGTTGTATGATGTATGGATCTGTACACTTATGTCCATATTCTTTGTGATTCAAAATCTAATAAATCCAAGTGTAAAATCCTCCATTCTCATGCTATTGAGTCACTAGCTTTAATGAATTTGGATTCAAGCTTGAAAGAGCTTATATCAAATTTGTATGAGGGATTTTCCATGAGTTGGATGCTGTTGGGAAATTAATTTGTATGTTTTATATGGAAATTATATGTTATGTTACCATATGAAACATTTATTATACTTTTCATGTGTCCAATTTAAGCTATTAATGTAATTTCTCCATAAGCAAACTCCCTAAAAGTTACCATATAGATGTTGCGCCCCATAACCAGTTTTCAGAGATTAATAACCATGAATAATTAAAACCATTGATGTATTTTATACATCTCTATACTCTGTTCTAAAATTTGGGAGGTTCGTACTTGAGTTGGAGATCCAAATTGGTCTCCACCCCCAAGGGGAATTTGACCTCAATTTCTTAGGAAATTTGTACTTTTTCTCCTTATCCCCAAACCAAGTTGTAGAAGCATAAATTCAGATTAAAAGTTCTAATAGGCAATATTGGGATGTTATAAGACTCACCATACCCTTAAATTTAAAATTTGAAACCATTTGGAGTCAGTTGGAACCCCCTACAGTCATGGCTAGTAAAGCTCGAAATTGGCCAAAACTGTGCAAACTTTAATAACATGTAAAAATGAGTTTTTTGATTTTACCATTGAGTGTCTGAGGTATGGTTAGGATTTTTTAAATCCCATAGGTTCCATTTATAATAAATTTGGAAAGGTTTGGTGGTGCTTGGAACCAAACCAAGAAAGACTGGTTTGCTACTTTTTTCCTAGTTTTGAAACTAGACAAAGTATTGAAGGAGAATGTATTTGAACTATTTGTAAAAATTTCCCAAACACAAAATATCAATAAAACACATATATCATTTTTTCAATATTATTAGAACTTAATATTACTTCCCTTGAACTTTTCCAGTTGTCTCATAACCATGGAGTCAGTGTGAAGCCCATTGTCAATGAAGGTGTTGAGAAAGAATGATTTAAATTTCATGGAGTTATCTACATATGTTTTGGGAGGATGTTGGACATTGGAGTGGATCTAGGAGGTTCCAAACCCTAGATCCTGTTGAAATTTGTATCTCAAGATGTCCTTCATGTGATTATGCCTAGCATGAAGGGACATTAATATGGTAGGAATTAGTGTATTGTGTGAGAAACATATTACCACTATGCATGGCTTCAGTGCTGGAAGCATGCAACGATTTTTGAGAATTTTACCTTGTGCATGCAAGATTTTCATGAAAAATGAAATTAAGGATTTTGAACCCTAAAGTCACCACTGAATTAAAAAAAGTTGGCAGAGGGTAAAACACAAAACACATGTGCGATACAGGTGAGGAGAAGAAAGGTTCACTTCTGAGGTAGAGAGGTGCACTTCTTGAAGCTGTGAGAATAAAGAGAAGTGGAGGTTATTCCTTCAGATATTGAGGAGTGCACATTGAGATCAATGTGATATTGAGACAACTAAAAGAATGAGCAATTAGAGAGAGGGGCGCACCATTGAGAGTAAGGGGAACACTTCATTAGTTGAGAGGCCAGAGGAGAGAGTGATGGCACACTTCCTTCAGAGACTGAGAGGGGGCACATCATTCAGGGAGTGTGAGAGATCATCACATTGAATCTCATCAATGATTGATTGAGAAAGAGGGGGGTTCACTTTAGAGGATAGAGAGGGCACACTCTAGAGTAGGGGTGTGCTTTGGTGACGTAGGGGCACATTATTCATTTGTTAGAGTAGATCATAGATGAAGGGCACACATCTACTATTGGAAGGATAATAGGGTAGAGGGAACACTTTTTCAGGGAGAAAGAGGGAGTCATTTCTTCCAAATATTGGTAGAGGCAGTCCATCAGACATTTTAGAGAAAAGTAGAGAAGGGGGTGCATTCCTCATAACATTAGTTATAATTGTTGTAGAGCTTGGGTTTGTCCCACAGGTATGACATGCCTTCCAAGGCATCATGTTTCTCTACTTGTGAAATTCTTGATTGTAAAATATTCTATTTTCTCTTTGGCTTGAGATTGAAGAAATCCCTAGTTTATTGGTTTTCCCCATTTGTGTTCCAGGGTAAATATTTGTGTACTGTGTGATTGGTTTCTTATTCTAATGTGCATGTTTGACAAGTTAATGAGCTTATCTACTGCTTCTTATAAAATCAGATCTGAGATTTAGTTCTATGTATGCATCTGAGTCATTTTATTGAAATTTAGTTCTATGTATGCATCTGAGTCATTTTATTGAAAATAGTAATCAGAGTTAAACTGAGACGTTAACATATCCAAGGTTACTGATGGCTTGATGACAACATTTGTTATAGTTTTCTTGTACACGTTTTATAGAGGCCCTTGGCAATTAAGAAGGCCTAGGATGGTCAAACCTTAGGCCATAGGGTTTTGTGCATGATTTTTGGACGATTTTCCTCGGGGTGTTACCTTTGGAGGTTAGAGTTGGATCTCTACTTGGTTTTCATCCTTATTTGATGGAGGCATCCTCCTTTCTTGGGATTTTCCTATCACGGACATTGTAATTGTAGATTTGATTGCCTCATTTCATAGATGTTAGACTTTGTGGTTGTTTTTTGTTTTGTTTACTCCATCCTAAGCTATATTTCACTACAACAAAACCCTCTGATTAGCGTCTCTTTTAGCTTCCTTTTTAGCATCCAATATCACTTTTAGTGTATTTTTCATCATTTTTTGGACAAAGTGGACGCTTTTCCACGGGATGGTGCTTTTAATGGCATTATTTGCATCTCTTTATAAAATCTAGTGCTATTTTGGATGCTATTTAGCATCCCAATTAGCGTCCCCAATAGCGTCCCCATTAGCATCCCATTTAGCATCCCAATTAGCGTCTCTTTTTAAAAGTTGGAGCTATTTTGGACGATAATTAGCATCTCAATTAACATCCCAATTAGAATTGCAATTAGCATCACAATTATCGTCCCAATTAGCATCCCAATTAATGTCCCAATTAGCATCCAAAAAAACATCTCATATAACGCCTAGAATAGCCTCCCAAAAAACATCTTGAATAACATAGCACTATATATTGATCCAGGGTTAGCGACAAGAATTGCGCCATGAATTTCGACAAGAAAAACATCCAACATAGCACCAAGTATAGAGCAGGAATTGCACCTAGAAAACATCCAACATAGTGTCGGGTATAGATCTAGGTATATCGCCTGGAATAATGCCAGAAATTTCGAAAGGAACTGCATTAGTAATTGCACTAGGTTTAGAGCTAGGAATTTTGTTCGGAAACCGTCCAACATAATGTCCAATATATCAATGTCAATGGAAATGATCAATGTCAATGTTAATGTCAATGATTATGATTCATGTGATAATACTTTTGGATCTTGATTTATCATAGTGGCATGTAAATGATCGTAATATTGACACTTTTGGATCTTGATTAATCCTAATGAGGGGTAAATTACCTTAATGTCACATAAATTTCTCTAATGGCATTTGAGTGTCGCCAACAACATTTGATATACCCTACTGGCATCTGATTGGAATTGGTAAAGACTTAGACCCTTAATTTAAAGCTTTGTTCATAACAACCATCCTTAGTGTTACAAATCTTGGTATGGCCACCATATTCCTCTTGTACGTTAAATTTTTTCTATAAAGGGCTTATGTGATAACTAAGGCCCTACACTACAAAGTGTACCAACACACGAAACTCATAATATCAAATAGAATAATCCAATATTGTGCCTAAAAGGACTTCAAGTGTAATGTAACGAGTTTGTTTTGTTTCAACAATATGTTTCCCAGGCATGCCAATAAGCATCCACCTTGAATCTAAAGGCTTGTTAAATGTCATGTAAGACAACTTAGAGAAGTCACAACCCTTCACTTGATAGCTTTATATGTTTGATGTTGTGCTATGTCTCACCTGATTTGTTATCACATTACTTTTATTTACTTAGAACACCTAAGGAAATTTCACTGAATACATTATATATCAACATTAACTACACCCATTAAACTCAAAACCATCGAGATTTGGACAATTACATATGAAAATCCATGCCAACCCTCAATTTGACCATTAAATAAATCACGTAAATTCCTCCTTATTAAGCACATGACCATGTGAGATTCTTTCGATAGTCGTGTTGCATGTAATCACATGATCTATGTAAGTCTACATATCATTGAATGGAAGGGTTTCTTGAGAGCTTGGTTTGTGAAGAAAACCCCATACCATACAAACCCCCTCATTGAATTGCAATCATAAGGCTATCCTTGAGTTGAATGTGAACACGTGGGTGAGGCATGGGTTGAGATTTGATCCAAATCTCCACTTCCCTCCATTCTACCTCCATGAAAATATATAATAAAGTCCTCCTCCTTTTATTTCCATAATATTTCTTGTGTTGATGTTACATTGCTAAGGTTATGTTTCTAATGCTATGCCAAATTTTGAGAAGCCTCTTGCTTCCATTCAACATTCTTGAGTTTCCTTGGCATCATGATGCCCAATTTTCCTATCGAAGTGTTCATTGCATAATGGGAGTTTTAGCTAGGTTTATTCTACATTAGCCAATATTGAAAAGTCCCTTGCTCCAATATTTCATTTTAGCTTACATAAGTGGTCATGATAACCATTTCTTCCTCTTATTAGTCCATTTCATAAGGGGATGCATTGTGGGATTGTTTCCAAATGAAATAGAGGCTAGTGGAGGAAACAAAGAACCCTCCCACACATAGAGGTTTGAGACAACATATGTCCCAACCTTCTTGTTTTTGTTGGAGGGCCCATACTTCTTGGCATTGGTTATGTAAGATAGTGAAATCGAGGCTTTAATCATGTGGAAGAGCCTAATCCTTGATCTTCCCTTTGATCTTTGGCTGGTATTGAGTGGATTGATCCCTTAGACATCCTCTTAGGCATCTTAAGTATTTTACTCTATTGAGGCTTAGTATTTTTCCCAATGTTTATTTTCAGGTGAAACACCCAGTATTACCAAGTGGTTAACAACATGGTCCCATGGAAACATCCTGTTTCAACCACAACTTGATCATAAGGGAAGGCGAAGAATTTATATGATTGACATGACAATACCCCTCAAACCACATCTCCTCACTTAGAGGAACTTCACAAAAATTATAGGCTTTTACTCACTTTAGGGGTGTGCACATATTCCACTCCACTAATCTATATTATAGGAGAATAATTCAATGTTAATGAATATGTTTAATTATTATGCTTAATTTTGTAAATTTGTGCATTTGATAATGATTCTTTATATCACCAAAAAATCCATAGAGCAATTCACATTTTAGTTATGGTCATTCAATATTTAGTTAGATCATAATTTAAAAACTAAATTATTATTATAAATGTTATATTAACAACATTAAAAATTTAAAACACCAACACAATATAGAGTTATTTTAAGATCATTTATACAATTATCAATATACTATAAAATTAAATTATACTTAGGTCACGCCACTTCCAACGGATAATTGATTTATTGGTTATTAAGATACTTAGTATTCATGTAACAAAATCAATCACTTTATTTTTTTAAACGTTAAATTAAAGAATAGATAGCTCAATTTTATTAATTTCACTTAATTTTAGAGGTAAATACCAAGCAACTTTGATACTAATGACATTGAAATTTTACTTAAGCAGTGAGGAATATAGGAAATCTAATTGATATTTTATAATTCATAAAAAGGATGGAAATAAGTTATGTTTTTATTTGAATTGATATTTTATAATTCATAAAATGGTTGGAAGAAGTTATGTATTTTTTGAGTTGATATTATAATTTTTTTTTTTTATAAAAAGGATGAAAAGAAACTATTTATTTTTTCAATCATATGGAAAATTCCATGTCTTAGGTTTTCTGGATTGATAAATTAGTGAAAGAAAGAGTAACTATTTGATATAAGAATTGATATTTTATAAAAACTCAAAAAAAATTTGTTTAAATTTAATTGTAAAAAAAAAGAGAGAAATTTTGAAAATCATAGTATATTAGATTTGTGTGAATTTTTATTTAGAAATTAGAATAATATAATGTATGCGAAAAACCTTTGTTGTTGTTAGCAATTAATAATTTTAAAATTAAATCTAAATATAATGGTGGTTGGTGTTATTGATGAAAAATGTTAATAAATTTGTGTGAAAAAATATTTTTATGAAATAATTATATCTATGACAAGGTCTTTTCAAAGAATAATAGATTTTTTATTTGGAATATTATTATTTAAAAGAAGAATTTTATTTTGAGATCTTTTTTAAAGGAAAACCTAATGAAAGTGCAAGTCCTTTGGGTTGGACCTTTTGTAAATAGATGTATTTTATAGCAATTGAAGTCTACTCGGCTGAAAATTGGAGTTTAGTCTATTGTAAAGAAAGGTTTACCTTTGAGTTTTGTTTGCTTCAAATTTGTGGTGACACAATATTGCATCTGAGTTAAAAATTAGAGGTAATTAATATTTAAGCTAAATACTTGTGTTTATTGGTTCTATAAAAGAGACTATAGCATGCTAAGGTTGCCATCACAATTTGTATGACTTTATCCAATAAATCCTTACCTCTCTCAGCTACTTACTAATTTGAACCTCCATGTTAATACAAGCTAAATCACCTCACTTGTGAATAAACCACAAAGTTATAGCAATTTTCATTCAAATAAATTTAGAGATGTAATAAGTTGTAAAGTTATATAAATTTTCATTCAAATAAATTTAAGTTGTAATAAGTTGTAAAGAAGAAAAAAAAGTTATCTAAAAATGATTGAACATAGTGTAAAAGTTTAGGAAGTGAGCCCTCCCTTAAATTTATGACAAATTATATGGATTGCCCATAATGTTTTTGGGTGATAGTGACATGTACATTGCCAAATTATTAAGGGTGACTAACTTATCGTGAGCCGTCAGTGATATTGAGGATTTTTGTGGTTTAGGGAACTTTCCCTTGAGGGTTGTGTTATGTCTAGAAAATAAACCACCCAAATGTGTATGACATTGCACAAAAAATGTTATTTCTAATGATCGAGGATATTTTCAATCATAGGATCTAATTACGTCTTTACCAAAATTTCATAATATAAATATTTAAGAAATAAAATGTGTTTTACTTTATTATACTAATTATTTTAACTAGAAATGAGGTAAGAATTATGTTAAATTAACATAATTGCAAAATGAAAATGTCAACATTGCATAAGTTGAACCTATTTTTTTCATTAAAATCAACATTCAAATTTATTAATCAAAATTAATTTTACTATTTTTTTTATTTCGACACTATTTATCACCTTTTCAAGACAATAGCTAGTTATAACATCATTGTTAAAAAGTTATTGTTTCATAAAATTTAAAAAACATAATAAATAAATAAATAAATTTAAAAACATAATAAATAAACAAATAAAATTATTTGGAAGGGAAAAAGATAAAATGGAATACCCAAAAAACTTAGTTGAAAGAAAAAATATGAAATGAAATTCCAAAAAAAATTGAAAAAGAAAAATATGAAATGAAATTACAAGAGCGGGAAAACATAGTTCTTGGCACCTCCGTCTGTCCAAGAAAACATAGTTCTTGGTATTGTCCATTACAGGAGGCTACGAGGTGCGTTAATAGTGTTGTCCATTGGAGGAGGCTCCTAGGTGCGTTAAGCTTATTTCAAATTGAAGAAATTGCTAATCTTTGAGTAGGTTTCAGAACTCAAGATCGTGATTAGATAGGGTTTGTGGTTTGTACAAAATCGGGGGAGAATCCGATGTTTTATCACATAGAGACTCGATACCAGGGTTTTAGCGGAAGCAAACCCATGATTGATTCATCACGATTTGGAACTAGAATGGATTAGAATGGATGTTGCGGAATTTGGATTTCTTGCTTATGGATTCACATTTGGGCAAAATTGTTGTTGTGGATCATCTACACCTATTTTTTTTCTTTGCCTTGTCTTTGTCTTTGCTTTGGATCTTTCTAAGTATTTATTTTAACTAGAAAGAGGGTACATCCATAAAGACATACCTTTCCACCAGCAAGTCTTTGGGTGTACAAAAAAATAGAGGCGTGGCGATGACTACAGGATATGATGATAATATCTACCGGCCTCAATCGTGATGGTGATGGTGAATCTTGTCAAGTTTGAATTGAATTTCAGGTGAGAGACAAGGGAGATCTATATTTATATAGGTTGTGAATTGTTATTTAGAGGATAACATATTAGAACCAAAGGGTTTCTTTTCCAATTCTTGCTTTGATTACTGCACGCTCGTCATTCAAGAAGAAAAGTTATGATGAATATGATTTTTTATTTTAAAAAAAATGTATTTATTTGATGCCTTCCGCCCTTTTGATTTTCTAATAGTGCTCGTTCGTGGAGCTTAATAATAATATTACAGCTCTTTTTCCCTCTACGTAGTTGCTGGGGGATTTGTTTTCCTAAGTAATTTAGGGAATGGTTGTTGCCTCTCCGGGTAAACCGTTCAAATCAGTGAATGGTAAAGATTTATTGGCCCCACTCCCCCCGAATGATCATCAGACAGACCATGGCATGGGGTAATTCATATCCAAAAATGTCAATCCCTATAGGAACAGGTGGACAAAAGGACACCCTCATTTTCACCAGGCGCAGTTAGGTCGTTCCTGAATCAGGTAACTTCAAGCTGAAAAATAGAGACTCTAAGGTTTATCTTTCCAGAAGGTGCAAAGTCTACTTCTGCTGAATCATAATAAAAATAAGCTGCTGAAGAATGAATAAATAATATCAACTGTTGCTCCTGCCTTTTCCACTAGCGAGTGGTCAACTGCTTTCTACGCCTTGACGTTTTATGTCTCACCTGCGCCTGTAACTGCTAATGTTCGATCTGTTGCTTCTTTCCCGATGGGTGAACTCTACCTAAAGGGCCAAAACTACTGTCCTTCCCCAATTAATTAACTATCAGACTCCCAGGCTATAAAAAATAAGATCTTTCTTCGCATAAGGTATTACCTTCGTTTCATTTATCTACACTTTTCTTAGGATCCAGGATACCTGGGGTAGGAAGATGAGTTTATGACGAGGGGATACATATTTTGTTTACTTTTCAGGCATAAGAGCAAGACCAACCGGGGAAATAGGTGGTAGTAATGGTGGGGTAGCTTTATAATGCGGCAAAGACTTCAAACTCACTATACAGAGAAATCATAAGCCACAGAAACATGATGGAGCAAAAATATAGGCACTCAGCACTGGATGGAAGTGGATCATAAGCTCAAAAATATCAAAAGTAAGTGAAATCAAGTCTGAAAAAGGCAGTTGCATCCCACGGGAGAAATGATTCTTGTAAGATCAACGATCATAAGAGGAAAGTGAGACAGGAAGATGTAGGCAATCATCTCTATGCAACACTCTTTTTGCTTATTATTTGTTTGGATCTCTAGTTTTGTTCTCTAATCCTTCAAATGATTTCCTCTCAAATTTTTAACTCTGTTTATTCATATCAATCTCTGTTTGCAATGTCCATACATATTTGTCATTTGTTTCCATCAGGATAGTTAAAATTTAATTAATCATGCATGTAGGGCCAAATGCCTAAGAGGTTCTGTTCATTATCGTTGTTCATTTCATTGTTTGCTTTTATGATAATGGAATTCTAGTGTAAAATCTCTGCATACCTTGTGCGTTCTGCAATTTTTCCTGAGCAATAATTTGTAAAAGAAGAGCTATTTTATGGGTTACAGAGTCTTGTGAGGAAAGTGATATTTTAAAATTTTCTGTGCACATATATTTTTTAGTTATGCCTAAAATGAATAGACGAATACATTTTAATAGGTTCTGTTAATTATCATTGTTCATTTTATTCTTTGCTTTTTCTGATAAAACCGTGGTTGTGAGTTTGTGTAGATTAACATTGCCAATTAATAGCAAAATGGATTATGAAGACTATATCGAGCTTTCACCCATTCCGCCATCAGATAGTGAAGAAGGGTATGAGGGGGATGGGGCTTCTATTTTAGAAAAAAATGAATAAAGAGGATATTAGAATATATGTAACATTATGTATATGACACATTGCGTGGTGTTTCATAGCGGTATTAGAGCGGCTACGACACCCCCTTTCCTTAGTCTGATATCATTAGTTCCCTCTCTAGAGGGGCCTGGTATGATTTGCAATATAGAAATGACCCAAGCGACACCTAATTAATGTTTGAACCGAGAGATAGACCAAGTAGAGACTCGAGAGGGTGAGCTGGATATCTTATTTCTTTCAGTCTGTATTGATCAGTTCAATTATGATGGCCTCTTCTTGGCTTATTGAATCTGTCTATTTGCCCTTTAATTTGAATTCGTCTATTAAACAGAGGGAAGGAGAAAAATGAAAGGAATAGTTATTTTATTGGAGCATTAAAGGGGATAGTCAGTAGTCCCATGTGCTTAATGAGATCTTTGGGAGGCCAAACGACCAAGCATTCATGAGACATGAGCCTTAACTAGCTTCATATGCCTCCCTGGGCCGTTTTATGTTTTTGTAATGATCCTTGGAACATAGTGCACTGTTTTAGGAAAATGCTCATGGTATAGGCCTTTGAACCCTTAGTTTTTTTTAAAAAACTATTGTACACTTCCTCCATGGAGAATGCGACGATAAAAATGATCTGCATGAAGATAGTAATCAATATGAGAGGGAGAATAATCCATATATAGATGATGTTGGTGGAGATGGAAGTAAGTATGGCCACGATATTTCGAAAGATACCAATCGAGGTGTTAAAAATTAAGAGCAAGATTAGTAAAATACAACAGAACATTAACTTGTGCCTTTTAACCATTCCCCAATTGTTGTAGTAGGGGATTACAAAGTGAACCATGTGAAATATGGCTTAGTTGAAGAGAACGACATCACATTTGTTAAAGATAGTGAGAGTGTAAAGGTTGACATAAGTTGTATCCTTATTATATACGCGTGCCTTTTCATTGTTTGACACAGACATATTTTCTCAGTTTATTTTTGGTTAAAATATTAATTTCTGAAAATGTTATTATATTTGCTGAAATTGAGAGAATCTTTGATACACTTAATAGCATAATGATAAAGAACAGTGTGGGTTCAGTTGTATTTTGAAAGCGTTCTTATGCTTACATTGTCATTTATATTCAAGTTTTAAAGCCAATTCTGCTTACATATTATTTAAAGGATTTCTTGACACAATTTAAATAGCTAGATCGCGTCTTAAATGACCTCATTTATCATATAATGATGATCATCCTTATGTTCATGTTGTTTATAACCATCTATCAAGGTTAGCGTTATTCCATCCAAGCCAACAACAATACATGCTTCTTTACTTGATTATTTTTCTATTGTGCTTACTTTTGTAATTTGTTTTCTCTTTGACTTTTTCTTAATCAGTGAAAGCAAGAAGAAACTATCTGAGCTTTTGCAAAATTGGTCCGATTGGCATGCCCAACATGCTGCTAATGTCAAGGTATGCCCACCTTGGATTCTTCTGTGGTTTCATTATGTTCTAAGTATCATCATTTTTATTTTCTTTTGATTGTTTAGAGGATTTATAAAACTCAGAGATTATTGGCATGGATGGTATTATCACCTGAAAATTCCCACTCAAAACTTAAGAGAATCCAAATAACATAAGAAATCAAGCCACTGCCACCTTGCTTGATCCTATTTGATCTAAGGTATTGATCCTATTTGATCTAAGGTATTAACTGCAAGTCACTAAATGATTAGAAGTTCCTTTAAACTGATAAAATATTGCAAGTCACTAAATTTTCATAATTGCGATTAAAGTATAGAAAAAAACAAGCTAAAAACTCTCTAAACCATCCTAAATGCATGGAAATCAATGTAGAAAATTAACACAATGTTGGGCATGCAAGCCAATGAAAATCTAAAGTAAAATGCTAACTCTAAATTCAAAAAACAAGTACAATGGGATGTTTAGACTGTGTTTATGACTATGCTTAGAAGTAAAGCACTTGTTTTTTAGTATTTGTTGTGTTTTTATGCTTCATAGGTGCTTACAATTCGAGGAACAAAATAATTGTTCCGCTTGTAATTACGTCACCTTGTTTGTCTGATGATTCAGGGCCTGTGTAGTCTCATCTTCACCAATATCACACCGATTCATGTTAGGTCTATCGAAACAAGAAAAGTTCCATAGCAATTAGTCCATGAGAAAGTAGAAAACTCACAATCAACTCAATTGCAGACTGAGACACATGTCAAACATGGAATTTATCACTTGAGCATCGACTGCTAGCACTTGCAAACACTAAATAAGACAAAATGTAAGATTGTTAGTTCGCAATACTTGCAACCAATCAAGCATCCAACAAAACCACTTCTTTGGAAGTGGTTTTGAAGAATCCATCCCATTTGGAAGAAAGCGCCATTTCTCACATGCATCGCACATTACCTAGTTTTCTTTTATAACAATTGGACCTTGGGGTACCAAACAAGCTCCTTCAGGTAACAAACCTACATCAATATCAATGGGAATTCCTGTCAAAGGATGAGGAACTATAGCAGCCGAATTATGCACTTCACTAGTCAAACTATGATAAATTCCAAATATCACTATGAATAAAGAGGTGTATATCTTCATTACACAATACCAAAGACAACCTTTGATATCACTCATGCCAGTCTATTTCAGTGACTAGCTGAAAGTCATCATAATAACAAGGCTTGACCTTTTGGCATCCATTGTGGAATAAAAATCATATTCTCCTTCACCTCCATTCAACATTGCTCTAATCGAAGAAAAATTATCGTCTCACTAATTAGTCCAAGTCATTTCCACAAATTCTTAGCTTACATAATACTTTATAGAGTTGAGGGATTGCCTTGACTATAATCTTTTGCAAATGCCATGTACCGGCTCCATAATTACTTCCATAACTTTATCACTACCATATTTGGTATACTGAGTATTCTATAAATCTTTGGCAATTTTTGGGTCGATGTGGGATTCAAAGAGCATGGAAAATACATAAATACAAAAATGGTTTGGAGGTCTAACATGTCCTTTATAGTGATGTCATATATAGTTAGCTGACTACTGCACATGGAGCTTTAACTTCACACTGGTATCAACTCGGTTGTGTCTTATCTCAACCTATTTATGTAATCATTGGGCAGGTTATGACATGTGATATCCATATGGTTGCTCATATTGCATGTCACCATGTCAGGTATGGTCATTATATTAAAACCTCAATTTGAAACAACAATTGAATGTGGGATGTATTATAGTGAATGAAACTTACATTTTGCAACAAAAATGTGGGGTGTTGGTGCCGATCGAGGTGGTATACTGAAAACTTATTCAAGAAGCCTTAATAAGAAGGAACCATATTATAGGATGTATCGGCCTCAAGTTTACGCTTGGTCTCAGGATCAAGCTACCCATCAATTAGTGCAGCAACATGTGTGTCTACCTGTATGTACGTCTTTGAATTAATGTTTTCTTAGTTCAAGTTTTTTTCAATGCTATTTTCTCATTGTTAGTGGAGAATTTTTAGTCACCATTTTCCATATCCTGGACTATGCCACATGTAGGGATTTTATAAGGAGCCATATCTGCAACATTTTCTAAGGAGCGTTGCAAAAAAATTGCCATTTTATGACAGTTCTACAGCTTCTTACAAAGACTTCCCACTGTGGTGGTAAACCGAGTATGGTGGATAGAAATAAGGATTAACCCACTTTAGATTTGTTCTAATCAAGTTAGTCAAATTCCCATATCAATATTAGATTAATGCTATGGATGCAACACTGGTTATAGTTTTATCAATTAAACAGGGTTTTCCATCTATGTCTGGCCCACGTTGTTGTGTTATATGCATTTTTCTTTCCATCTAATACACATTTTCATTGTTTGACAAGTCATAATGATGGAGGATATTTTGTAGGACAACACATTATCATAACATTGCCATGAACATTATGTAAGCATTCCATATTGAATTAATGTTAGGATTTCGACATGATTTACCATTATTCTTAATGGTTTGTTGTTTGTATTTATCCTAGCACAACATTTTGATATAGAAGAAACATTTTATTTCTTTCCATTTCTTGTTGATTTAGATGAGACCATTACCTCAAATTTCTCTAAATTCCTTAATGAGAGGTTCGTGAGATGAAGATTTGGGTTGATTATGGTATTCCTGTAGCATTGCTTCATGAACCATTCTTTCAATTTTGTTTTTAGTTTATTCTCCTTTATTATGTTGTTAGGATGATAATCTATTTATATATTTATTTTATGTCCTAATTTTGTGATCAATCCCATTTTAGATACAAAACAAACAACTTTGGAAGTGAGTGTATGGATGGAAGAATGCAAACATAATCTATGTTTTTGCAAGGGTTAGAAGGTCCAATAACATTCCAGAATACAAACTAATATTCAAAAGGAGGGTATCTTTAGCCGTCATCGTTGTCTCCTTGAGGATATTTAGTGTAGTGAAAGTTGGACTTGAACATCGAACACTCGTGAAAGAGAAGAGATGTATAAATACATATTAATTGAGTTAATTGATACAATTTGCTAGCATCTTTTCATTGTGGTTTAATTACTTACTCTACATGACCATCCCTAACTACCAATACTAACTGTTATTCATTAACTTGATTGGTCAGTAACACTCATGATATTTATTACACATTAATACATAATATATCAGTGATCCTAATATATTATTGAGCGTCACTTATTCTAGCACCTCGTCTTATTCTTTGGTTCTTTATATCTAAACACTACATTCTGTTGTATTATGCAAGTTGTGTTGGCAAAGAAATGTATGCAATGTCATATCAACCAAGTTTTGCATGGGGACATCAAAGGTAATTTCTTAATTTTATTAATATTTTTTCTTGTCTTTATTTCTTGAGATATGATTATTGAAACAAGTGTTTGAACATGGAGTTTTATGCATCAAATATGTTATTATTTTCCAATTGATAATAATGGGATTCTAAAGATTATGGATTTTTTCATGACAAGATATTTCTGTAGTGACCAAAATGGAAACCTGACCAATAGAGTAATCACATTGTGATATAGGTAAGTGAAATATGACCTATTTTATGATCACAATAAATTTTGTCTATATTATGAATGCTTTCTTGTTTACAATGCATAATCTAGATGGAACTTCTTTAGGGTGTTGATTTTGCGTTCTAATGTTATGTATATCCCCTTGGAGCTTCCATTTCTGGCTTCTTTGTTTCTTTATGTTAGAAATAGTAAGCTCACTGCCATCGAGCATTCCTCTGACAAGGAAGGTTTTTCATTCATATTTAAATGGATGTTGTTCATAGTCCTTAGGAAGTTATACCCATTTCCAACATTTGCATAATGACTATAGAGTAGAGTCCTATGCCCTGTCATGATTATAGTTTGTTAAATATATCCAATTCTATTCCTTCTCCCAGTGTTTCAAATCATGCATGGTTTTCCAAAGAAAAAGATAAAAAGACAACCTCATCCTATACTATATGGACCCATGCATATTCTTATATACAATACTGTTGGGGATCATGCAGATCTCCCCGTGCAAGCACTACACTATCACCATGGGAAGTGAATAAACATTATGAATTGGCATCACAATATATCCTAACCATTTGTCCTTTTGGATACTCATTAGCTTGATGGAATAAGGAACTTTGCTCATCCCATGGTGGATAAAATCCATGTGAAGCACAAACTATTGGGTTGATCATCCTCTTTTGATTCTCCTTATTGTTCCACTTATACATGGATCTAGGATGATCATGCTTATCTACTATATCCTTGGCATCCACACTAAGATAATTGTTGTTGATAGGTCTCATATAGTGGTACAATTACCGTTGCTAGGGAATAGTGATTTTTGCAATCCCATTAAGCCAATTTCTTAAGTTTTGTTCAAAATTCCTAGAAAAGGTTTATGGATTTCATAACCTACTTGATCATATATTGTGAACTTATACAATCTATCATCATTTGCTGACCATTAGATACTCAAAGTTGTGCATTGATCCCTTTTTACCATTATAGAGGACTCTGTAAGTTAGGTTCCCGAATTCTTAAAGGGTGCTAGCTCAATGGAAGAGTGTCTGCCTTACAAGCAGGAGGTTGGTGGTTCGATTCCTCCATGCCCTAATGATAGTATAATATTGGTTAAAAACAACTAAATTAATAACCAAAAAATAAGAGATAAGTGACCAAACAATGAGAGATAAGTGATACAAAAAATGACCAAAATTCATATATAAAATTACTAAAAATGACTAAATTAGTGACCAAAAAATGAGAAATGTGAAATAGGCATTAAAAATGATGCAACACGTAGCACTAATGATGAAGCCAAGCATGGCATTGATATGGTAGCAAAATAAGACGTTACTTTGGATGCAAAACATGGCGTTACATAGGAAGCAAAATATGGTGCAACAATAGAAGAAATATTTGGCGTCATTTTGGTAGAAAAACACGACGTAAAAGAGGAAGCAAAAATTGGTGCAAATTTGGAAGCGAAAATTAACACATATTTGGAAGTAAAACATGGTGCAAAATGGGATGCTAAAGTGGTAGAAAAAATGGATGCAATATTGGATGCTAATTTGGATGCTAACATGGTGCTATTAAGGATGCAAATATGGCGCTAACGGGGATGTCATTTAAGAAGCAAAAGTGGACACTCTCTAGGAAGCAAAATAGGACATTATTTAGGAAGCAAACCTTGACGTTGTTTAGGAAGCAAACCTTGACGTTGTTTAGGAAGCAAAGTTGGATGCTATTCTGGAAGCAAAAAAATAGATGCTATTTTGGACGTAATAAAGGATGCTATCTTGGAAGCAAAAATAGACGTTTTTTGAGACGCTTTAAGTTTTTTCCATGGCGCGTCCCATTTGGCATCTAGTTTAACCACTCAATGTAAAAGAAATTACACTAAAAAGGGATTCTAATTCCAAGATTTGTGGTATTTCTTAGAGATTTTACCATTATTTTATAGTAGGTTGATGATCTTAAAGCTATATATGGATTTTCCCTTTTCCTCATTTGTAATAGTTGGATTTTGAGAGCTCTCTCTCTTTTGGATCCTAATAGGCACATCTTTCATGGTGCAACTTGAACTTTAAGGGTTTCTTAACCATTTAGATTTTGGCATCCTTGCTCGTATTTCTAAATGTTGTTAATGAATGGTAGAATAGCTAGAACTTTCTAATTAGGAACAACAAAGTATACAAGTTGTCCTATTGGAAGGGTTTTATGTGAGAATTGTATTCATCTATATCGCATTGCTGTTTTATGCATGATTATATTACATTGTTCCGATCATCTTTCTAGTGTAAAGGGCTTGTAATAATTCATTGTATGAGGTACACTTTAGTTGACATTGTTTTGGTGTGGCACTGTTGTTGGGAGATCCTGACTAATTTCTACATTCATTTGTCAGCATGTTAGGGTTTATTTGTGGCATGTGCATGCAATCCTAATTTCCCCATCCTTTCATGAACTAGCCCCTTTTGTTGACTAGCCTCCCTTGAATCCATTTTCCTGGGAATTGGCACTAGCCTCCATGGTCCTCCCATCACTCCTTTTTATCTCTCTCTAGTACAAAAATACCTAACGTATTGCTAAGGCTAATTATTGAAATCTCCTTATTCCTTCTTTGGCATAGCCTAGTATTTCTATATTAGGGAAGCCCCACTTGAGTTGGAGAAGAGCCAACCCAAAGTGGTGAGAGTTGGTTACCGACATGATAATGAATAACACCTCTAAGTTGTGATTGAGCTAACATTCCTCTTTTGGGTTTTATTCACAAATGCTAGTTTGAGCTGCAACATTTTGGTGTCATTGTTGTGTACAAATTCAGGATGTAGATCTAGCTACAATATATTTATTATAGACATGCACAAGAAAAATAGAGAGAGGAATAATGAGAATGAACACAAGAGAAGTGAAGAATGATTGGTCAACAATAGTGTACATAAATAATACATCCTCAAGAGACAAAATCGAGTTGCTAAAGAAACAACTCATGCTAGCTCAAAGCAGGCATACATAATATGATAAACCCCCAAAGGTGGATAAAGCACTTTCCTAATTAGTCCAAGAGCTCACGAATTGGATAAAGCATGGGTGAGTGATGGAAAATATTGATAATCATGGATTATGGAGAGAAATTCATGGAGGATGAGTTGGCCACAAAAAGATAGAAGTTTCCTAGTTGACTAGCTGTACCTTATTCATTGAAAAGCAAGAAAAAAGGTCTAAAGGAAAAAATGGAAAGAAGGTGCAGTTACTAATTCGAGAAGTCAATAAAGTTGACGGAATCTTATCCAAAATCATTATAAGGTGCTCCTGGGGTAAACATGCCAGCAAGTATTGACCAAGTGGTGCAAGTGGATGCCAACTACCTAGTCTAATACATAGGAAATTAACCGGAAATGATTAATTAATTATATCCTAAGTATGTAATGGGTTTATAATATTCTAACATGTTGAGGATAAATTCCATTTCCTAGAATATGTAGTCTTGCTACATTTGCAACATTTATGGGATATTCTTATTGTAGGTTTTTCTTCTCAAATGGTGACTCCATGAATGGACAAAGCCTTTGTCCTTCCATGTTTTTCAAGGCTTGTTGTTTGTAGGGTGAAGCAATCAACATTGTGAAGGCATTTAAAGATTCAACTTGGAAGCTCCACACACATTTTGGTCTTGGTATGAGGTATATTTATGTGCAATTATAGATTTGGTAGCTATCATTTCAAAGATAAAGGCGAAGAAAAATGGCATTGCCTCCATGATTGTCCTATGGGTTCGATCCACTTGATTTCTAAAAAATTCCACAGTTTCCTAATGATCTACCAAAGTAATTTTTGGATTCTATTCCAAGTTTTCATCGACACAATGATTCGAACATAGTACACATTTCATGTTTCATGCTATGCAATTTCGATTTTGGTGTTACTCATGAAGTTGTTTTGATGAGGTTGTTTGCACTTGGTTTGAAAGGGAATGCAATGGATTAGTTTTGAATTCTTGGTAGAGGAGAAATATTATCTTTTGTAGGTTTGATTAAGACATGTTGCAAGAAATGGAGCCCTAATAATCATGCGGAATGGATTCCCTATGATTAATATGTCAAGGGAATATTTAAGAACCTTGGTTTTGAATAAATCTGTTAAGCACATGGGCCACCTCATGATTGTTTTGAAGACCAAATTCATGAAGAACACGTTAAAGGAACCATTGAAGAATCATTTTCTTCTCCTCATGTAGATGAGGGTTTGGTAAGCTCTGGTTCTTAAAAATTTGAAATTGATGGCATATATTGTTGTGATTTTGAGAAAGAAAATGTCGAAGACAAACCCTTGTTTGGTGATGAAGATGATAATGTATGTATATTTCCATTTCACGATGATTTGGATTTAAGAATTCAGATTGATGATCATAGTAGGGACAACAAATATATGGAAGGATGTGGGGATCCCATTTATGACACTCTTAGGTTGCATCTAATATTGCATTTGTAGATTTGGAAGTTTCAGAATAACCAAACATAGAAGAGGATTTGCAACCATATTCCCCCATTTGTAAAGTTGATTTTTGGCATCATGTTGAGCACATTTTTGTAGATTTTTTTTATCTGTCTCTAAATTTCAAGGTTATTTTTGGAACTTTTTAGGTTCCCAACCTGGTTTCGATTTTCAACTATGCATATTGTTTAATGCATAACCCCAACATTGATTTTGAGTGCAAGAAAGGGTTTTCTTCTCATAAACAATATAGTAAATGAAACACTTGAAAATTTTCACACGCTTTTTCTATGACAAAAAATTAAAGACAACCACACAATAGAAATTTAACACTCAGATTTTTAGCCAAACTTTGGCTCAATAAAAACCCCGAAAGGAAAACCTATTAAGAGATGATTTTATTTTTCTTCTTTAGGAAGGTAAAGTATATCACTAGAACAATGGCAATTTTCAACTTATATCAACTCAAAGATGCTTGAAAACTACCTTGAAAACTGTGTTTTAATCTTCTAACCTCGAAAATTGTGCCCTATACAGAGGTTGTACAAACAACAAAAATCAGAGTGTTTATGCTCCAAATTTGTGCCATTGTCAGACTTCTTCCTTGAAATTTGTGTTGTTGCTACATTAAAATTCCTCCTCAAAATTTGCACCATGCATGGACTGCATTTAATGTTGTATGGTCGTCGAAATTTGTGCCATGGTCATATGAAATTATTGCCTCGAAATTTGTGCCTATATGTACTGCAATTATTATTGTACTAACTACCTTAGAATGCCTGTGCCATGTTGATGTATGGTCTTCCTGAAAAATGTCCTCTTTGTCTTGGAATTTGGGTCTGTTACTCAGCCTTGGAATTTGAGCAAGGGTTTCTTCTCTTCTCTCTTTCTTCTTCTCTCTCATTCTTCTCACTTCTCCAAAATCCTCTTTTAGTGAATGCGAACAATGAATTCCCATTTCCCTAGTTTCTCCCCTCTTTGTTCATGATAAATTCTAGTTGAGATCCAATGACCAAGATTAGATCTTGGACCAATGAGATCTAAGCCTCACATTAAATTCTCATTAATAACTCATTAAAAGAAAATAAATGTACTTTTCACTTAAATACGTAATGAGCCTTTATAGCTATTCACCCACTTTATTTCTCATAAAGTCAATCAAACAAATATAACCATGAGAAAACTTTATAAAGTGACTTTATTACACATAAAGTACTCACTTGAATAAAGTGACTAGGGACCACATTAAATGTTTATCCACATGTATGCATCAAAAGTTGGAAGACCACTTTCCTTTATACAAATTTTAACATTTTCTCTTACTGAGGAAAGTGTTTCTCACGGCCCCCAACTTATGTCTAAAGTGATTGAAATTGCCTCTCCCAATGACTTTGTTAGAAGGTTAGCCACCTATTTTTCATTATGGATATATTGCAACTCTACTGCACCTTTATGGACATAGTCACACATGAAGTGATATCTGATCTCGATGTGCTTTTCCCTATCGTGAAATATTGGATTATTCAAAAGTTTGATGCAACTTTAATTATCGTAGTAAATCAATGTTGGTCTCAACTCCTGAAAAAATAACCCAACCAACAAATTGCAAATGCAAATGGCCTCACAACTGGTCTGATTGACTGCCATATATTTTGCCACTACAAAACTCAATGCAACTGACTTCTATATTCGACTGAACCAAGAAACTACTGCTAATCCCAGTCTGAAACAAAACTAGGATGTACTCTTCCAGTATATCACACCACTTGCCCAATCATAATCTGTATAACCAATCAATCTAACTCCATATGCTCTCCCATAGTCCAGACCAAAATCCACTGTACCACGCAAGTACGTCAACACATGTTGTGCAACAATCCAATGAACTCTTCGATGCTCCACCATGAACCGACTCAGAGTGTTCACTGCAAAACAAATATCTGGTCTGGTATTGATTAGATACACCAAGGAACCAATGAGTTGTCTATCTACTGTAAAATCCACTAACTCCCCCTCAAGAGCATGAAGCTTCTTCCAGTTGGTGATCATAGGTGTAGTAATCAATCTACAATCTTGTATTTAAAATCTCTCTAGAATATCCATAACATACTTTTCCCTCCAAAGGAAGATGTGTCTCGACTCTTACCACACCTCTAGACCTACATACCAATGCATCAGCCCAATATCCTTCATCTCAAAATCTGATGCAAGATATTTCTTGTATTCTACAATGGATCTATTTGTACTTGTAATGATAAAATCATCTACATACAACACCAGAATAAGTTGATCCTCACCAACAACAATGTAGTAAAGGTTTGGATTCGTGTCACTTTTCTAGAACCCCAACCCCTGTAGATATGCACCAATCCTGTAATACCAAGCTCTCAGAGCTTGCCTCTACCCGCAAAGGGCCTTCTTCAACGTCCACACATGACACTGTCTCCCATGCATGTTGAATCCCTATGGATTCTCCATGTACACCTCCTCCTGTAAGAAACAATTAAAAAATGTTGTCTTCACATCCATCTAATGAATGCTCCAACCCCTGTGTACAACAAGAGAGATCACATGTCTGATAGAAGAGTACCTAGCCACTAGAGAAAACATCTCATCATAATATACTCCTTCTATTTGTGAGAAGCCATGCGCCACGCATAGAGCCTTATACTTCTCGTTGCTGCCATCCGCAGTGCTGAAACCCTTAGTTTCAACCAACATTCAAGCATACAATAAAGTATACACATCAACCATCAAGAAAGAACACATATTGGACCAAATGTTCACTCGACTTGTTAACCATCTTGAAAGTTATTTTATACATCATAGGTATGGTTGGAGCGGTTGCACCCACTCCAACTACTCCTTAGTTAGCACATAATACATCAGTTCATTAATAAAGTAAATACATAAGAAGGCCAATGGCCCCTTCGAACATCTTTCCCACCAACAAAATTTTGCTTCATCCCCGAAGCGAACAAGAAGTAAACATCCAAAATGTGATTCTTCAGTCTTTCCCTTCAATCATGTAACAATTAGTGAAGCCTCACCTTTTACTCAACTAGCTGAACTCATCTTCAACGGCTCAGACGGTGGTATTTTGATCCTCTCTCTGCACTGTATCTCTGTCTTCAACTTCGGCGATCACCATCTTGGAAGTGCTTCTGCATTTCTTCCCTGGGGGGCACAATCTATTCAGTTGTTCTTTATGTCATCATCTGTTGTTAAGCTATTTTTTTGTGCGGTGTAAGGTGTCTTCTGCTTGAATGCTCATCAACATCTTCGTTTTCTATGAGGAGTTAAGAGGCCTGCAAGTTTTGATGATAACTGCTCATACACATGATCTTGGTCGGACCCGACTGCTTAACATAACATGACTTGGCTAACTATATAAGTCGTCTAGAGATCGACTAAATTACATAGATAGAAGGAATAACCCACCTTAAATAAAACCCATGTTTAACCCCTCTTGACTTCAAAAGTAAAAGAAAATTTGAGTCTCGCCGGTATCGTGACTCAAGCGATGCACATTATACTTCCATTACATTAAATAATGGGCATGAAGGCTTCTATTGACTCGATGTATTTTTACATCGATCATATTAAAGGTCGACCATATAATAAAGTAAGTACAACTTCAGACGTCGACTAAATACAACAAGTACCGACCTTGACCAAATTTACAACCGTTTTGGAGGTCGAATTAACATAAAAATTGATAGCCACCGAGATACGAGATCAACTATAATTGACAAGTGACTCAAAGATATTCTAATTATGATAACATTTTTTTCCAAAGAGACCAAATCGATTCTTGTTACAGTAAGATTGATACTTCTTCAATGAATTAATTGCCATATACACTGTCAGGAACAAATTTGTTCTTCTTAGGATACACGACTTCTCTAGTTGGCTCACTACTTAACCAACATTGTCGGCCGATCTTCATCTAATGTAGCGACACCCTGCTAGTCTGTGGTAGACTTTATCAACAACGATGAGTTGACGACCGACCAAGAATGTTTCAATCATCCCCTTAATAACATAACAAGATGTCGACGCATGATCTAAAAATATTGGAAAGGGATAATGAATGCGCTTATCAACATTAAAATGTATTGGTCGTCAAGAACAGTCTATGAACCAAGCATAATGCGTTTACTTATTTGGTCGGCTGAGTGTTTGACCTACGGGCTTTGCTAGTTGTGCTGGTTCATAAACTATTGATCACTATCATCACCCTGTAGCAGAGTGATTAATGTTTTTAGTTTTTTTCAGTGTTAGCATATTCTAATTATGATTAGTTGAATGTTCTGCCCAAATAAACTCAACAAATAAAGGAAGCCATCCACCCATCTATCCTTTACTGTCGATCCCCTCACTTACCTGCCAGATCTACAGAGGATCTATGGAGGCTTTGCCAGAACACTAATAATAATGCCAGAACTCAACTCATTCATATTCGTCCGATTTTATTTCATACTGCCGGTTTCCTGGAGCCCCGTGTGATGGTAATCAACTAAGAGATGGATGACAGAGCATGGACATCCATGAGATGGGTGCTCACATTCTTCATCCATTGTTTTCTAGCAATCTGAACTAAGAGATGGATGACGGGGCATCGACATCTATGAGATGGGCGCTCACATTCTTCATCCATTGTTTTCTAGCAAGCTGCTCCAGTAAGCATCTCTCCATAGGCAAAATCTAGATACACTTTAGGACTCCACAGCAAGCGCATTAATCACTCTGCTGGGGTGGATATTGTTTTCCCCTGATCGAATAATATTTATATAATGTTATTTATATTCATGCGAGGTTATTCAACACATCAACATATTTAATATCAAGAATTTTTATCAAACTAAAACAAGTGGGTGCCGACAAATAAAGATATCTGACTGATAACCAATCCATAGCTTTATTCGAAGGATAATATAGTCGACGAACTTCTGCAACCGTTGAAGGTTTCACATTGGATATATAGTCAAGTTCATCCATAGTTGATTTCAAGATCCCATCTCTAATAAACTGATTCAAGTACATCTCCTTAACTTGTGGTCTCGTGCCTTGTAATGCTTTCTAATTCTCAATCATCGGTTTTCAAAAACTTGCGAGGGAATCCACGCGAATAGCAAAAAATAATTAAATTAATCTGTGTCGTGATTTATATTTGATAAATAAAGATATAAAAAATTACAGTCAATGATCTCCCAGATCATCGACCCTCAAATGAAGTGTAAAATATTTTATTGCATCGAAGAGGTGCATTCTACAACCCAGTAAGGGAGAGATGTGTAACTCCTTCTGTGCTCATCCTAGAGTTGACATGTGTCTTTTATAAAAAAAATAAACTATTATTAAAAATAACTTGTCGGCTTAACTTAAATTTAAATTGTTTAGACTTGCATATATATATAAAACAACATAAATTAGATAAACTAAAACCATAAAAATTAGATTACACATTTACACTCTAAAAAGGGTTTGCACCTTGAGAGATTTGATCCCTCTTGGTGCTTGGTAGATCCCTTTTTAGATGGATCTATGCTGGTTTTATTAACAGACAGATATACCCATCAAAGAAACATATAGTCGACATTGCTGAATACAATAAAATTTGACCGTTTCTTGAAAAACAACATCATTCATGTGCATTCTTTAACTAACAATAGGCTTACTATATTGATACTTGCATGTGTTCTCCTCATGATTTCTTCCAGGAATGGCCCGGTCAACAAAATTACATAGAAGATGATCTACACATTTCATTTATGAGCAGTCTTTAATGCTTATTTGAAGGCTTTCTTTCTCTTCACATGCTCATGCTTCCTTCCAGGTTCGAGCCATCCTCACTCACTGCTGCTGTCACCCAAATCGAGTGAAGACGAAAACGACGCCATGATGTTGAGACCCTCAATTTCAACTAGCATTCAAGCATACTATAAAGTATACACATCAACCATAAAGAAAGGTCACATATTGGACCAAATGTTTAGTCCACTCTTGAAAGTTATTTATACATCATAGGTATGGTTGGAGCAATTGCATATGCTCCAACTATTCCTTAGTGAACACATTATGCATTAGTTCATTAATAAAGTAATGACATAAGAGGCCAATGGCTCCTTCCAACACTAAACATGCTTGATTTTGTAGAGCCACTTGGAAGTCACAACCAACTTCCTCTTTGGTCTCTGAACCACCTCTCACACATCGTTCTTCATGATGGAACTATACTCTTCCACCAAGGCATCTCTCCACACTTGATGTGCAACTGCCTCCTCAAAAGTGGAAGGCTCCAACTCATGAATACTAGTCTCCACGACCATATAGCTGAAAAATATCTCTGGTTCTTTACTCTCTCTAACCTCCCTCTTTGGTTTCCCAACTGACTCAGAATCTTCCTTCATCAGTTCTTTGAGCCAACATGGATTTCTTTTATTTGAAGTAGCTTCCTGTGGAGAATCCTTCTCCTGTACATCCTCATCTTCCAACTGCCCACCTACAGAAGTAACACCTAAGGTTCGAGATCCTGTAGCTGGTGAACTTGTACCAAGTGAATCTAAATCTATGAAAGTTAAATGGGTTCACCTATGATACAAGAACCTGTAACTGTACCAAAATTATTTGTATATTGAGTCCCTAGACCTAAAGATATTGAAACATGTGGTCCATTCACCCCTGAAACATGTGACCCTACACCTTGAACAACTGGACTCTAAGATGTGCTCACCTGTGAAGCACGAGTCTGCTCTTTCTTTGTATCCTAATACTTTTTGAAGGCCCGCTTCTCCTCAAATCTCTCCTCCCTCCTCACAATAACTTTCGTATGTGCAAGAAGGTATAGACAGAAAGACTTTGAAGTGTCGTCATAACCAACAAAGATGCCTCTCAGAAGGGAATGAGAACAACCAAATATGTGAAAGGGGCCTATCTCAGGATTCTTCCCAGTGAACATATCTTCAAGAGGGTTACACCCCAAGGCATAGTGTGGACTCCTGTTCTGAACGTAAACAACAATATTACAAGCCTCAACCTATAGAAATAAAGGAAGACTCTAATCATGGACCATCACTCTAGTTGCTCCCAATATATCCCTCTTCTTTCTTTCAACAACTCCATTATGCTATGGATTATATGGAACAATCAATTGCCTCCTGATACCCTCCTGTCTGCAAAACTCATTAAACACACTAGAGGTATATTCACCCTCATTGTTTGACTTGAGCACCTGAATCTTCCTCTTTGTTAGGTTCTCCACATGAACTTTGAACTCTTGGGACCTCTTCAAGACTTCTTTCATTTTCTTATTTTTCAGGAAATAGATTTAGGTATTCCTTGAGAAGTCATCAATAAAAGTGACATAGTACTCAAAACCTGTCAATGAAGCAGATGACTTGGGACCGCATAAATTTGAATGAATCAAGTCAAGTACTCTTGTTGACCTGCTATCATTGATAGAAAAAGTTGTCTTGGTGTACTTTCCAAGGCACGCCCTCTACACACACCACTCTGCTCTGTGTTGAACTCAGGTAACCTCGTCCTTATATCTCTCAACATCCTCATGGCATGATTATGCAAATGGTCCATCCTCCTATGCCACAACATAAATCACCATTGTTGCTGCTGTGTGCCAAAGCATGACGAGGATGAAATTATAACTTGTATAGTTTCTCACATTTGACTTCAATTTTAAATGACACAAATGGATCCTTTCTTTAAATATACATGAGCATATGATGCAACCATGGTTTTGAAAATATTGTTATAGATTGCATCCTGTAGGAATGGATCTGACATATGAATTGAATTCATTGTGGTGTTTGCAAGGGAAGCACCTGAGCTTGGTAAGCAACTAGAGGAGGTACAGGCTCTTGAACAGAACTGTTACTGAAGCACCCGAAGAGGTATTGGGCTCAAGAACAGAGCTTTTAGACCTTGGTTGAAAGGTATTTTCAGGTGGTCTGAGGCTTGCAAAAATTTGGCTACCCTTTAATGCACAAGTAGGTGTGGGGTGGGGCAGGGTTGTGAGTGCCATGGTTGTATAAAGCCAGACGGGTACCTGTGGAACCAAAAGGAGCTACTTATGCAGATAAGTATTTGGTTCACTTGGCAAATTTTTGTTGATTTTATATCAATATACATGTGCATGTGATTCATCTATGATTTGGAAAATATTTTGAATACTGACATGGGATTTGACTCATTGCTTGAGCATAGGTATTGCTGGTTTCCAAAGACGCTAGAAATGTTCCAAGCTGAGGAGAAGGATTCTCCAAGACCAGGAAAAGATCCTATGGTGTGTGCTGATGCATTCAAGAAAGGACTTGGAAGAGTTCCCGGTTGTGCCTTTGGACAGATAATGGTGCAGAGGAAGCACTGCGGTCTTGAAGAGGCTACGTGGGAACTGGAGGATTCCATGCGATTGTCACATCCATTTTTGGTTTAGTTTTGGAGAGCACTGAGGGCGGTGCCAGTGTAGCAATTGTTAAATTTATGTAAAGCACTGAGGAAAGTGCTATTGAAGGGGGAGGGGAATGTTACACCCCGGTTTTGACCCCGTGGTATTGAATTGCATATGATGTAAATATTTTTTATTTGATCATGGTGAGGAGATCAAGGTCAAGGCCCCACCATGGATTTAGTGTGTTATGTTTCGATGATTAAAATCGATGCCGATGGTATTTTGTGCTATCCAGGCACAATATGTGGAGACATCACGTAATATGCAAAAATCCACAACTAGCTATGTCAATGCAACAAATAATGAGATGGGGGCATGATTTCCTAAGGATAAGGGGAGGGGGAATGTTTAACCTTGATCCATTTTGGGGAAAAGGCACGTGTCAAAAGAAAACACCCAAAGACGTATGCCCATTCCCTCATGCATTCACGTTTCATCTTCCCTCACACTTTGGGGGAGCTGCGGGGGCGTTTTGATCATGATCCGTCTTTCACGAGGGGGAAGGGGGGGTTTTTCATTCAGGAGGATTCACCATGCGTTGGTCATTCTTCCCGATCAGACAGATGCAGCGAGAGCGAGAGGGTGTTACTACGCATTTCTGCAAGTGTTTTTCCTTTGTCGAGACCTTGTTTGCGGTGTTGCAGTGTTATCCTGAATTGCAGAGCATTATGAGACCCTGTTACTTTTTGTATCAAAGTGAAGCCTATGTTGTTGTGTATCCCTGTGGTTTGCTGTGATGTGCACCCTGGTCTTGTTTTGAACTATATACAAGACTTAGGAGTGAAAGAGACGTAGAATGTGCTTGATCAACCTAGTGGGAACCTCACAATAAGATAAGAGTGGTTGGTGAATTTGCTTTGCACATCCTGAAGAGCATTATAAGGGAAGGTGTAGCCTGAGGCACTATGGAGCAGAGAAGGGGACACTTCCTTGTTTTGGGTGTGTAGGAAACATGGATGCCAGGCCAGATAGGTCTTGTGAAGGTGTCCTTAGCTCTGGGGATGAGCTCACTATCTTAGCAGTTCTTCCTGGGCCACTGCCTTAGAATCTTGATAAACCCAACTTGAAGGATGGGTTAGCTAATAGCTTGATAACCCATCTGTTGGATTGGATGCGTCTTGTTTTGTTTGGCCTTGTGTGTGTGTGATCCATGGATGGATAGCCTGATAAACCCATCTGTTAGTTGGCTTGGCTGGTCCTGAATGTGAATGTTGGCTTGGCTGATTAGCTTGATAAAAACAACAATATACTGGCTTGTTTGCTTGCAACATGATAAAACCAACAGTATATTGGCTTGTTTGCTTGCAGCCTGATAAACCCAACTGTGTTGTCTTGGTTGCGTTTTGTTGTATCCTTGGCTTTGTGTGAGCCTACCATTGTTCCTTATTCCTTGGGGAAATCATGCCCAACTCAGCGGTGACAGTGCCGCTGAGAGATAGATGAGTGCACTGGCCTATGGTTGGGTGGAATGTTGCAGCGACATAGCTGGTTGCGGAACAAGCTTCTTCATAAGATAAGTATCTCTGTGTTAAGCTCTGCATTTGCTTAATGAAATATGAGTCAAGGAAACAATTAAATATAAAGATGAGGAAATCAAACGGTTGCATAAGGACAATCCATACCAGGGATAATTTTAGGGGCGAAATTTAGCCCATGGGCTATTTTTAGGGGGTTTTCTCAAAAAAAAAAATTGTCATTTTGCAATTTTTGAAGCCCTGTTTTGACCAATTTTGATGGGGTAAACGTTTTTCACCCTAAAAATCGCCAAATTATTATCTAAACGATATAAAATCCTTGGAAATTAATTTTTTTTTGAAAAATATCGCCAAACATTTTATAGTTGGTGTTTTAAGAATTGGTTAGATTTTCCAACATTTATACACTTTCAAATAAGTATGGTTCCTTAAAATCATCCTTGATCCATACCTTATTAATGATGATAAGCATATAAAATTGTAACACCCCGGTTTTGACCCCGTGGTATTGAATTGCATATGATGTAAATATTTTTTATTTGATCATGGTGAGGAGCTCAAGGCCAAGGCCCCACCATGGATTTAGTGTGTTATGTTTTGGCAATTAAAATCGATGCCGATGGTATTTTGTGCTAGCCAGACACAATATGTTGAGACATCATGTAATATGCAAAAACCCACAACCAACTATGTCAATGCAAAAAATAATGAGATGGGGGCATGATTTCCTAGGATAAGGGGGTGGGGGAATGTTTAACCTTGAGCCATTTTGGGGAAAAACAATGTGTTAAAAGAAAACACCCAAAAACATATTCCCATTCTCTCATGCGTTCATGTTTCATCTTTTCTCACGTTTTGGGGGAGCTGCGGAGACATTTTAATCATGATCCTTCTTTCACGGGGGGGGGGGGGGGGGGGGGAGTTGTTCATTCAGGAGGATTCACCTGTGCATTGGTCATTCTTCCTGATCGAAAAGATGCAGCGAGAGCGAGCAGGTGTTGCTACGCATTTCTACAAGTGTTTTTCCTTTGTCGAGACCCTGTTTGCGGTGTTGTAGTGTTATCTTGAACTGCAGAGTGTTATGAGACCCTGTTACTTTGTGTATCAGAGTGAAGCCTGTGTTGTTGTGTCTCCCTGTGGTTTGCTATGATGTGCACCCTGTTCTTGTTCTAAATTATAAACAAGACTTAGGAGTGGAAGAGACATAGAATGTGCTTGATCAACCTAGTGGGAACCTCACAATAAGATAAGAGTGGCTGGTGAATCTGCTCTGTACATCCCGAAGAGAACTGGAAGGGAAGGTGAAGCCTGAGGGACTGTGGAGTAGAGAAGGGGACACTTCCTTGTGTTGGGTGTGTAGGAAACATGGATTCCAAGCTAGATAGGTCTTGTGAAGGTGTCCTTAGCTCTGGGGATGATCTCACTAGCTTAGCAATTCTTCCTGTCCATTGCCTTAGAAGCCTGATAAACCCAACTTGAAGGATGGGTTGGCTAATAGCCTGATAACCCATCTGTTGGCTTGGCTGTGTCTTGTTGTGTTTGTCCTGGTGTGTGTGTGTGATCCTTGGATGGACAGCTTGATAAAACCATCTGTTAGTTGGCTTGGTTGATTAGCCTGATAAAACCAACAATATATTGGCTAAGTTTGCTTGCAGCCTGATAAAAGCAACTGTGTTGGCTTGGCTGAGTTTTTTTGTATCATTGGATTTGTGTGAGCCTTCCAGTGTTCCTTATTCCTTGGGGAAATCATGCCCAACTCGGGGATGCAGTACTGCTGAGAGATAGATGAGCGCACTGGCCTATGGTTGGGTGGAATATTGCAGCGACATAGCTGGTTGCGGAACAAGCTTCTCCATAAGATAAGTATCTCTGTGTTAAGCTCTGCATTTGCATTTGCTTAATGAAATATGATGAACATGCCTAATGTGTTGAATTAATGAATTGCTTTCGCTGTATAATTGCAATTGTATGCATCTGTGTTTGTTTCTTTCAATGCATTTCTAAATTATGTTATGGGGATTAGATTTCCGAATTGGTGATGGTCTAAATGATCAAATATGCCCAAGACTTCTGCTAACAGGATGCGTTTCTTGGCAGAAATCTCCTTCCTCAACTCTTCTTTCCGCAACTTGCGAGATGCGGGATGCGGAAACGTCCTTCTGTAAATCTCTATTTCCGCAGTTTTCTTTCTGCAACTTTCCTTTCTGCATGTGGGATGCGGCGTTGCAGATATCTACTTCCGCAACTTTTCTTTCCGTATTGGTCTATTCCGCATGTGATATGCGGGATGTCAATTTCCATATTTCCCGATTCCGCAAACTCAAGCTTTCTGTATTGTTGATTCTTGCAGGTTGATTTTCAGCCGTTGATCTGTTCCCATATGCAAAACAGATTGTGACCATAGGTTACCGTCGTGATTCTGCTCCGTCGTTCAATCTCCTCTGAGATCTTTCTTCGAAGATCATCAAATTGATCATAGACAACATCGATTTCTCTGCTGTTGGGAAGTTGGAGAGTTTATCCACGGGCTTGAATAGAATGAATTTCGAGCTGGATGCTCTGGCATCAATCAGAGCGAGCAGTTATGGTCGTGTTCTCTCTCTAGTGGATGGGAGGGGATGTGACAACGTGGTATCAGATCATGAATGTTGAGGAGTGTTTCACGGCCATGCCCTATGTTTCAAAGAACGATAAAGGTTCCATAGGAAATTTTTAATTCTGCATGATAATCGGGGTATGGGTACGTGACAAAAATGTGTGTACACGAGTCTAAATAAAAAAAATATGAAGATATTTCTAGAACAACTAAAGTGAATACTACCAAAATACTTGAAGAAGAAATTTGCAAAAGTGTTGAAGAAGCCCTAAATATTGATGAGGTAATATAAAAATTGCAATATGGAAGCTCGGTGGGCTAGCTCAAGTGGTTGAGTGCTATAAGTTGTGAGTAGAAGGTCTGAGGGTCAAATCCATAGGTGGCTATGCATTGATATATAAGAGCCTCACTTTTTTTTCCCCATCAAGTTAGCTCTGTGATCAGAGCAAGGGGTGAGGCCCTTTCGGGTGGTCTCCCGTGATTTATTCCCGTGGACGTAGCATCCCCCTAGGGGGTTTGTGAACCACACTTAAAAAGATGCAATATGGATTTTAAGAATGATGTAAGAAATTGATCAATGGCATGACACTGCAATGTCAAAAGAAGAAGGAAGACAATATTGAAGAAGGTCACTAGAAAATACTTGAAATATTTGATCTCCATGTTGAAGATGTACATGTAAAATATGAGTTTATTATCTCAAAGGATAGAGTAATAAAAAAACAAGCATATAATATAGATGATTCCATTGTCTTTGAAAACAAGATGGATGCCATGGTTGTGCAGAATGAAGGGAAACCATCAAAGGTGAAACTACACTGAGACCCTCATTAAAAAGAGGGACAACAAAAACTACATCGACACTACCAAGGGAGAATATGGAATACACAACAATATCCATGGAACATGACAACACAAAACTATTATTCAACAAGATATTACTAGAGACTATAACCTACAACAAACTAGACAAGTCACAAGGAAACATCCTAGCCTACTACTCCCCTAGTTTTTCCAAAAGAGGGACATTATGAAACATTTCACATTGAGTTTCCTTGTCTTGGAAACAATGGAAGTGCATGGGAACACATACCACTCAAGGAAACGGGTTGCTAGAAACATTGTCCTCATAAGTTATTGAGTTTGAACAATTGTAACGCAAAAATGTTCTGCCACATCATTTTGGTTACTCATAGTTGTTTCACATAGGGGGATTCAAGCATGAGATTGTGTCTAGGCCTCATGAGTGTTTGGTTAATATTGACTCAGTCATAGAATAAGTTAACTGATTTTGGTTATTTCTATAATAGACCCATGGTATTGGGAGGTCTGCCCATGCTATTCTTATGATGTAAGCCTATAAATAGGCTGGTTGTACTCCATTGTAAGATGAGTGCATGTATAGGATAGTAGAGCTACGATCAACCATGACTTCCCATTGCCGAGAGTTCCCATGGATAGTAGAGCTATGATCAACCATGACTTGGATGGATTTGGCCAAGGGACATAATGAAGATATCTTATGTTGGTTTTTCTTGGTTGATCTGAAATTAACCTGATCTGAAATTTCAGGATCTTTTAACCATTAAAATACATGAAAATTTGAATGTTAATTATTCCTTAAACAAGCTTATCAACAGAAAATTGAAATGCTTTAAAACATTCACAAAGAAAATAAAAACTAAAATGCAAACCAAAATTAGAAGACACAACTGAAAACAGAGTTCACCCCACTTGGGCTATGTCTCCAGGTCACTTCCAAATGGGAAGGTTGATCTATTAAGTATTCAAAAGCTTACAAGTAAGTTTTCTGGGAATACTTCAGAATTCTGTTTGTCAGAAGCAGAAATAAAAAGTACCACTGAACTCCTTGCGAAATTCTGAGAAAAATGAGCATAAAGTTTCCTGTATGTGCCCGAGACCTCCTCTGGTACGCAAAAAGAGACACACTTCTGCAAATAAGAAAAAATAGCACTGTATGTGTACGAATTAATCCTTGGGATCTATTCCCATTAATGGCCTCTATTCCTTGGGAATCATGCCCATATCGGTCCGCAAAAATACTATGTTCTCACTTCCGAACTCCACCCTTCGCATTCCAAAAACGTGGTTTTTTATAGGTTAAAATAATAGTTTTTTGGTCACAGGCTGTGGGGCCACCCGCCCTTTTGGAACCATAATATGCGTAGAAAATATTTAAAATAATATCACTGAATGCTACCAAGGCTCAAGGTAGTGGCGTGTTGGTAGATTGAGAGGGATATTGGGCAGAGGTCCCGGGGTTAAACCCATGGGCCTCTCCCCTTGCTGCATTGTTTTTTATACGGTGGAAAATATAACAATGGTTAAAGTTTGATATGTGGCACGAATATATGGTTATGCTATGGTTTGTTGCGATGGATAAAGGTTTGGATCCATGTTTCATTCCACTGTTTGGATTATGGTTTAGCAATGTGGTTATTATAACATAGTTTAGATCCTCGGGGGCATCGGTGTTGGCATGGGGTTGAGGGATAAGCCCTCGACCACCTCCTTTTCTTTAATAAAACCATATAATTTTTACTTAGGAGGTCTAGGGTTCCAATCCCATAGACTCTAACCTTTAACCAATTTTTTTTCCAAACTATATTTTTTTTACCACTTACTATTTTTTAAACTTTTCTTGTCTAAATTTCAAATGCTGACAACTTCTACATTCGGAGGATGTTTCACATGAGACGAACTTCGATGGAATGATGCTGACGAGATCTTTCATCCTGTAAGCTTTTATTTCTATTTTTAAGACTTAAATTTAGATCGACTTTGAGATGATCCACCTAGATCACTGGTTAAAGGATTTCCGAGATAAATCATGGTGTCTATGATGTGCATGATGTTATTGCTTGCTTTGTTGGTATATGTTTATATTGTGTTAATAATGTTTGTTGCGTCTTGGAACAACAATAAGATATATAATAGTGACATAAACATAGTAATATGATACTTGTAACAAACACAATGTACATAATAATAATAATAATAATAAAAATGACACATGTCTAAAAGATATGTCTATTCATGTACATGACCATTCAATGTATATTTAAACACATCAAACCTTATTATACTCACAAATTTATTATCAAATATGTGTGTGTGGGTTCTCTTATGATATCATTCTTATGTTGGGAAATTTTTGACAAATGAGTTATTGTGAAATCAATTGATAAAAAATAAATTCAAAGACATTTCCACTAATCTAGTCCTTTAGCCATATTTTTTCAAAGTTTCTATGATTCAAGTCTTTAACCACAAACTGATCTTTCCCAATTTTTAAATTCGTTTTTTTTATAAAGAAATTTTTTGCTGCATAATTTGGAAAAACTAAATAAGTAAAAATAAAATTTTATTGCTACTAAAATAAATAGTAAACATTGTCTGTACTCATAAATAAAATATAATTAGAGGTTTTCATATTATAAGAAAGAGTTTCCACTTACATGAAATTACACTTGTATGCATTAATATTGAAGTGGAACCTTTAGGTGATGACGATGATGAGGATGACGATGAGGATGAAAACGACGAAGATGACGACGATGACGATGATGGTTAACGTCCATTAAGACCAACTTTAGTCTATTGGACCTTAAGATGATTACTTTGATTGCTGTAAAATATTATTTCTATGCTAACAAATCTTAGAAAAAAAAGTGTTCTTAGGTTTTTATAGTTATGACATGTTAGAAGATTAGGTAGGTTTGTATGGTAGAAAATATTATGAAACCATGATCTAATGTGGTTGTATGTATGTCATTATAAGAGAGAGTGACTTTCATCCTCAACACTCGCAGTCTTACAAATACGAAAAATCCTTTCCATTGACAGTGTTTTAAGGATTGTCCGGTGTCTTGTTTCATAATGGAGCTCAAGAGAGTTCATTCTTATCTTGGCTATATTAATTTTCTTCTTCGAACTTGTTAAAGCATAGAGATAATTTTGATCTTCTACGTTAGGGTTGATAATGTTCTTACAATATCTTAATTTTATTCTAACCTCTAATTATTTATTGCCCCACATTCTCTCTTAAACTTAGATGTGATATTATATTTAAGGCTATTGATATCTTGCAAAGTGACATTTTTGTCAATCTCCCAATGAATTAACCAAGCCATGGTGCCTTTATACCAGCCTTTCTTGAGGCGCAATTGGTCTTCATGATTGGATTTTAAGGCAATTTTAGGAAGCCTCTGGTTTCCCATGTTATTTATCATGTTCTTGTACATTAGGTACCTAGCCACGTAATGATGCTCTCTATGGGGGGAAGACCAAATTCTAGAAGGAGAATAGGGTAGGGTATATTGCTTCTAATTTTGAGGTTATAAGTTATGAAACACTTATGAATTTTCTCAATATTTCTCTAGGATTCTCTAGAGATGCTACATCCTCACAATTCACAACCCTATAAGATAACGAGAGTGAAGAGAGATTCAAAAAGAAACTTCTGTTTATACCACATCACAAGGTTTACTTATTTACAATTGTTTTCAAGACCAAAATAGGATTTCCACCCTCCTGTTAGCACTCCGTTTGCAACAGTCGATTTATAGGCCTGGCGAAGTCTGAAAAGGGTCCTATTCATTTGAAAATTATGTGAACGCCCTTTAGATTATCAGAGGCACATTTTCCATGTTATGAGACCGTCAGATAAGGAAGAAGAGCTAAATCTATGGTGGTAGATTCCTACAAAGGTGAAGACATGCAGCAGCGAAAGTGATAGAGAAAGGCGTCATAGACCAACGATCTGGGATCATGATGAAGAAGAACGACGATAGAAAGTGATTTTGGCCTAAAAACATAAAAGAATGGTCAAAGTTTGGAATTCACAGAGTCTGTTAAAACTAGAAAACAATGAAGGGCCAAGATTAAGGTGAAGCCCGATCGACGGCCCAAAACGGTTTTGTTGGGAAAACATGCTCGATAGAAGGAACTTTCCCAAATCGTAAAACAAGTTAAAGGATGGTAGTATTTGATGGCAGAGATGAGAGCATGAGCCGATCTACGGTGCCAGCTGATTTCGTAAGCCAAACTTGCGCAAATAAAGTCGCAATTCCAAATCATGAAAAGTGGTACCGGCTGCAAAGAATCAACGGTCATGACAAGAGCGGAGGTACCTCTACAACTATGGCTCTTTTCCTAATTTGAACTAGTGCGGAAAACATTAGGATCCTGATTCATGAAGAGGTGATAGGACCCACTCATATCGACGGTTGCCAGGAAAGGTTGATCACGATCGACGGGTAAGAACATGCCTTGGTCTAAAGCTGCTCGCTGTATCAAGAGAGGAGAAATTGGCGGTAGGAGTAATGAAATATGGATGGTGGACGTGAAATATTCCCCAAATCGGAGGGCTGAGGAGGCCTCAAGGCTGCAAGTTTCACACCCAGTGCAGAGATGATAGTGGAGGGGACGTTCATATGCATAATCTACTTCTCGATAGATTGAATGATTTCCCCGATGCCATATGTAGCGTGCATATAGGTGAAATCATCCTTGTGGCAGAGTCATATTGCCTAAAGACAGGCGGATTTTGTGTGAGTTGGACTGTGGAAGAAAGGAAAATAACCGGTGAATCCGCTATTCACATGGGGCAAGGCCAGCACGAAGGGAGAGACCATTCTGTTTCCTACGTCAAAAGAGAAAGGAAGCATGGGAGCATCCATTTCATGTGCTTTACAGCATGGATCAACTATACAAGGTGGCACCCGAAATATTTACCACAGCAAATAGTAAGGTGTCGCAGCCGATGAAGCGACATGACTAGATCCCCAGTAGGTAAAGGATCACCCTGCCCGCGCCCTTACACATGTCGGCACCAAAGGCATGATGGCAGAATGTGAGGGAATGTTGATCAGTCATTGTAGAATTTAGTATCGAAGCCTTGTATATATTGCCTTGGAACGTTGGGTATGAGCTAACATATTTCCAGAGCCCAAGTTTCGATTTCATCGTGAGTTCATAGAAGTTCGAAGGGTTTGGCGATGGCGATTTGGTTCGAAAAGCTTGTCCGTCTAGGTGTACTGATGGTTGGTGAGAAAATTTCCACACTCATCCCACACCTTGGTGTTCCATGCCAAGGATGACACCAGCCATTAGGGCCCAGATGTGAAGAATTTTGAGAGATACACCCGCCTTCAGATACCTGCACGTCCAATGATGCATTTCTTGAACACTCGCTCCCCATAGGTGTTTTTTCAGGGACCCATGATACCAATGCTACCCCCAAAGCCTCCACATAGGGAGACAGTCATGGACTAGTATCTGTAGGAGCATTTGTTCAGATGGGAGCATCAGGGGTCTAATACCGGCACAGCCCAGTTTGTAAATTCCACTTGACAAGGGTGATGGGGTTGGTGAAGGTATGCTACACCTTATTGCCTATGGGAGAGCCCACCTCACGGTAGGTGAGGAATACAAGAATGACAAGCCACCACAAAGGCTTGCCTCGGCCAGGAGCAATGTGACACTTCTTCCAGACCCCACGCTTAATAGTGTTACCTGGAGAGAAAGGAGGTGGCAGATAAGGTTGAGCAGGGGAAAGATGCAAACTACCCTGCTAGTGTGTGCCCATGCAGAAATCCGCATTTGAACATGGTAGAAACACACACTTTGGACAGAAAAGGGGCATTATGTTGACTCATTAGGCCTGCTAAAAGGTCCAAAACCCAATAAATGGTGACTCACCTGAAAGTAAACGACAAGGTGTCGTACTTAGAATCCACAATAGTACCCAAGCACGTCAGGATGTCACTCGAGCTGAGTGCACCCACTAGCTCCATGATGTTTATTCACATTTGTAAATTGTGGCAATAGTTCCACTCTCTAGGCTGTTAATGTTTGATTGCAGCTGGAAATTGTTTTTAGGTTTGTTTCGGAGAATAGTCTCAGTGTTGAAATAGTATAAATACACTCTCGATAGAGGGAGATAGGGGTTGGATGGTTGGGAAAATTTCAAGGGCTGAGGATCTCCATTGTAATTAGTCTTTGGTTTCTGTGTGATGAGTAAATTTGCAGAGGAAGGATTGTCTTTCAAGAGAAATATTCCTGTGCCGTTGCTTCTTTCAATATGTATTCTCTTTACGTGAAATGTTTATCCTGTTTTCATTCTAGTTTGTTAATTTCTTTTATGTCTGAAATGACCATATAACAGTTTGGAATTCATACATGCTATGCTCTGTCTGTTGTTTCAGATATTCATTTAAGTTTCTTCTAAAGTTATGTAGAATTCATCTTGTTGGTGCTCTGCGTGATGGACTGTCCCTTCTCATCTACTAATCACCTGATAAAAATCTCATGATTGCAAGATCGATGGCTATCTTGCCTCTGTTTGTAAATCCATGCCATTCTTTACCTCTTGCAAAATGTTCCCTACCCGAAACTTCAAATCCATTTCCAATGGTCCCTTACTCTAATAGTCCCACCTACATCTTACATTAACGCCCCCTCCCATTCAGGAGTCTGGCCTCATGACCATTATTGATCGAATATCCTACGTGAAGTAAACCTAAAAACAAGTGAGAGATCCCTCTCTAACTGCGCAGGGCCAGAGGCACAGTCTAAAGAGGTTCTACTGTTGCCCGAGAGAGAACCCTTTTCCGCCCAACCTATTGGCTCAATCCCGGCACTAACAAACTGGCACCATTGCTGGGGACAAGATTGAAGATCATCCCTGGGAAGAACGACATAGTTTTAGATCTGGTTGCTGATGGTGACAATGATCAGACATCAATAAGGTTGAGCACTTTTCACCTGGCGACTCCATTCTTGAAGGATTCATACTTCAGAGACTCCACTGGTGGTATGACCTAGAAATCAAATTGTCAGAAAAACTGACAGGCTCCGCCAGGGATAATGGACTCCTTATAACGCGCAAGAATGCATGGTGAAAGGTTAAGATATTCGAGTTTACATTTATTCCAAGATGCCTTGTCTTGTCTTGTAAGTTTGTTCCTATCCTTTCCTAAATTTATCAAAAGAGCCTTCTATGGTTCAATTCGTTCAGAACAGAGCTATGAATATATTCTTGTTTTTCCTTCTTTACAAACCCAAAGCATTGCATTGTCTTGTACATTTGATTTTGACCAATATTTTTCTCCCGAAGCTCATGGCATTAAAGGTCACCCCTGTGAAACTCATGAAACCTCAGTTAATAGCGTATCTATTGTGCCTAACCTAGTCTTTCCCAGTCTTCCAAGCCGATACAAACCACTACAATTGCCTCCTATCCTCCATGATTTTCTTGTGAAAGATTACAAGTACCTCCCCAAATTTGATGGAGAATCCAAAGACTTCATTGTTGAGAAACATTTATAAGCCTTTGAACATTTCCCTGACCTTTTTGAGATAAAACATGATGATGTTTGCATGAGGACTTTTGCCCAGTATTTGCAAGGAGATGCTAAAGAATAGTTCAAACACTTGCAGCCTAAGTCCATCAATACTTGGGAAGAGTTATCTTGCACATTTTTATAGTTTTGGGGTAGGAGAAGGCCACTGGATCAAATACTTTCAGAATTTTATTCCCTGAAGAGGCACGAGGGTGAGGCCATATCTAGTTTTAAAAAAATATTTGCAAGATTTTACTATAACATGCCTAAGGAAGTCTAACCTCTTGAGAACGATGCTAAGATATATTATGCAACCACCTTTCCTCCTGAGATGTCCTTGCTTCTTTTGGAAAGAAAACCAACCACTCTGCAACATATGTTTACTGATTGTTTGGAGGTTGAGGAAAACCTTAAGATGTCCAAAAATTTGTCAGGTCAGGACATCGGTGGTGAAATAAAAGATACATTAAAATTGGTTGGGCCCTATGAGCAGAAAAGGAGAGTACCTGTTCAGCTAAAGCTTTCCCTTGGTAGACAGAAAGATGATCGGCCCGATATAGGAGCATATGGTTCTGCAGGCCAGTTTTCTGAGGATTGCAATCTGCTCAACACCGGGTCCATAAAGGACGATTTTAAAAAGGATTTCGATGTGCCCGTGTACGATGAGTATGAGGAGGAGTACTTGGGGGATATACCTGAAGAGCCAGTTATAGAACCAAGGTCTGCTAGTGGAGAAAATCAAGCTGCAATGCAAAGTCAGAAGGTTGATATAGGGAAGGATGATAAATGTGCTGAAGGTGATAGCCTACCTCTGTGTTATTCCTCTTTTGAATTAATACGATACATGATTAAAGCCTCTAAGTAGAAACAAAAGTTAGAGGATATGGTGCATTCCATAAACTTATGTGGAAAAGAAGATGATAAAGAGGAAATGTCATGCAATCCCACTCCGTTTATTGATACGTCGGGAGTTTGTGATGAGGTGTTGAGTCATGAAGAAGGAGGAAATAGCCATCAAATAAATACATTTTTTAATTTTCTACCTTCAAGAATATCACCCCATAAAGGAGGAATATTCCTACTCGGTTCTGTTGAAGAAAAGGAGGACGTTCATGCTGAGGCACATGAAGAAAGTGAAGCTCTAGTTGCAAAAATTTTGAGCGAAAGGGTGGATGTTTCATTGGAGGACGATTCTTTGGGCCCTCTTCTATGATATTTCAAGTATTAGCCTGACAACTCACCAAAGGAAGGGAGTTTTGGACAGCCTTCCCATGAACAGATGACAGAATAGACTGGAGGTTGTCGTGTTTTCTATGACCCCATAGCAGAATACATGTAAAGGCTGGGTAATGGTAATGACTGGTTGCATATTTTCTCTAAAGATTAGTTTATTTTTTATAGCCTTCTTCCATTATCTATTTCATTCCTATTCATCGAGCACGAAAAGAGAACAAAACTATTAGGCAAGCTGCTTGATTGGATTCATTTGAAGTTCAATTTCACTTAATTGGACTTATGCACTAAATTGGATAGAGTAGGTAGGAACAAATAAGCTCTGCAATCATCAAGCATTTCCTTCATTTCTATTTTAGTTTGTTTTCATTTTTAGTTGTAAGCAGAGGTTTGCAGTCAAGAGCATGGTTTGCAAGAGTGACATAAATTCGCTAAAGTAGTACTTCAGAGCAGAATAGAGGCTTCAAAGGAAATATTGGTGTTGGCCCAATGGATTTGGCATTTGGTCTACGGGGGTTCTTTGCTACCTCGCTAGGAGGATAGCATCCCTCGTGGAGCCAGTTGTTAGCACTCCGTTTGCAACAGTCAAGTTATGGGCCCGACAGAGTCTGAGAAGGGTCCTATTCATTTGAAAATTATGTGAACATCCTTGGAACACTAGGGATGAGATAACATATTTCTAGAGCCCAATTTTTCATTTCATCACTAGTCCATAGAAGTTCGAAGGGCTGGCGATGGCGATCTTGTTCGAAAAGCTTGTCTGTCTAGGTGTGCTGATGGTTAGTGAGAAAATTTCCAAACTCACCCGTCACCTTGGTGTTCCATGCCAAGGATGAAACCAGCCATCAGGGCCCAGACATGAATAATTTTGAGAGATACACCTGCCTTCAGATATCTGCACCTCCAGCGACACATTTCCTGGACACTCGCTCCCCGTAGGTGTTTTTTCAGGGACCCTTGATACCGTCGCTGCCCCCAAAGCCTTCACATAGGGAGACAGTCCTAGACTACTTTCTGTATGAGCATTTGTTTGAATGGGAGCATCAGGGGTCTAATACTTGCACAACACGGTTTATGAATTCCACTTGCCAAGGGTGATGGGGATGGTGGAGGTATGCTAGACCTTATTTCCTGTGGGAGAGCCCACCTCACAGGAGGTGAGGAGTACAAGAATGACAAGCCATCACAAAGGCTTGCCTCAGCCAGGAGCAATGCGACCCTTCCTCCAGACCCCACACCTAACAGTGTTACCTGGAGAGGAAGGAGGTGGCAGATGAGGTTGAGCAGGGGAAAGATGCAAACTGCCCTGCTAGTGTGTGCCCATGCAGAAAGACACATTTGAACATGGCAAAAACACACACTTTGGATAGAAAAAGGGCATTATGCTGACTCATTAGGCCGGCTAAAAGGTCCAAAACCCAGTAAATGGTGACTCACCTGAAAGCAAACGAAAAGACGTCATAGTCAGAATAGACAACAGTAGCGGAGCATGTCAAGCTGTGACTTGGGCTGAGTGCACCCACTAGCTCCATGATGTTTATTCACATTTGTAAATCATGGCAATAGTTCCACTCTCTAGACTGTTAATGTTTGATTGCGACTGGAAATATTTTTTAGGGTTTTTTTTGAAGAATAGTCTTAGTGCTGAAATAGTATAAATACACTCCCGATAGAGGGAGATAGGGGTTGGTTGGTTGGGAAAATTTCAAGGGCTAAGGATATCCATTGTAATTAGTCTCTAGTTTATGTGTTATGAATAAATTTGTAGAGGAAGGATTGTCTTTCAAGGCAAAGATTCCTGTGTCGTTGCTTCTTTCAATATGTATTCTCTTTACGTGAAATATTTATCCTGTTTTCATTCTAGTTTGTTAATTTCTTTCATGTCTGAAATGAGTGTATAACAATTCAAAATTCATACATGCTATGCTCCGTCTGTTGTTTCAGATATTCATTTAAGTTTCTTCTAAAGTTACGTTTCTTCCAATACTCCTTGTCTTGTCTTGTAAGTTTGTTCCTATCCTTTCCTAAATTTATCAAAACAGCCTTCTATTGTTCAATTCGTTCGGAACAGAGCTATGAATATATTCCCATTTATCCTTGTTTACGAACCAAAAGCATTGCATCATCTTGTACATTTGATTTTGACCAATATTTTTCTCTCGAAGCTCATGACGTTAAAGGTCACCCCTGTGAACCTCATGAAACCTCGGTTAATAGCTTATCTATTGCGTCGAACCTGGTCTCTCCCAGTCTTCCAAGCTGGTACAAACCACTACAATTGCCTCCTATCCTCCATGATTTTCCTACGAAACATTACAAGTACCTCCCCAAATTCGATGGAGAATCCAAAGAATTCACTGCTGAGAAACATTTACAAGCCTTTGAACATTTCTATGACCTTTTTGAGATAGAACATGATGATGTTTGCATGAGGAATTTTTCCCAGTCTTTGCAAGGAGATGCTAAAGAATGGTTCAAACACTTGCAAGCTAAGTCCGTCAATACCTGGGAAGAGTTTTCTTGCACCTTTTTAGAGTTTTGGGGTAGGAGAAGGCCATTGGATCAAATACTTTCAGAATTTTATTCCCTGAAAAGGCATGAGGGTGAGGCCATATCTAGTTTTAACAGAAGATTTGCAAGCTTTTATTATAACATGCCTAAGGAAGTCCAACCTCTTGAGAACGCTGCTAATATCTATTATGCAGCCACCTTTCCTATTGAGTTGTCCTTGCTTCTTTTGGAAAGAAAATCAACCACTATGCAGCATATGTTTACTGATTGTTTGGAGGTTAAGGAAAACCTTAAGATGTCCAAAAATTTGTTAGGTCAAGACAACGATGGTGAAATAAAAGATCCATTAAAATTGGTTGGGCCCTATGAGCAGAAAAGGAGAGTACCCATTCAGCTAAAGCTTTCCCTTGGTAGACAGAAAGATGATCAGCCCAATATAGGAGCATATGGTTCTGCAGGCCTGTTTTCTGTAGATTGCAATCTGCTTAGCATCGGGTCCTTAAAGGACGATTTTAAAAAGGATTTTGGTGTGCCTGTGTATGATGAGTATGAGGAGGAGTACCTGGGGGCTATACATGAAGAGCCAGTTATAGAACCAAGGTCTGCTAGTGGAGAAAATCAAGCTGCAATGAAAATTCTGAAGGTTGAGACATGGAAGGATGATAAATGTGCTGAAAGTGATAGCCTACCTCTGTGTTATTCCTCTTTTGAATTAATACGACACATGATTAAATCCTCTAAGTAGAAATAGAAGTTAGAGGATATGGTGCATTCCATAAACTTATGTGGAAAAGAAGATGATAAAGAGGAATAGTCATGCAATCCCTCTCCATTTATTGATATGTCGAGAATTTGTGATGAGGTGTTGAGTCATGAAGAAGGAGGCAGCAACCCTCAAATAAATACATTTTTTAATTTTCTACCTTTAGGAATATCACCTCATAAAGGAGGAATATGCCTACTCGGTTCCGTTGAAGAAAAGGAGGACGTTAATGCTGAGGCACATGAAGAAAGTGAAGCTCTGGTTGCAGAAATTTTGAGTGAAAGGGTGGATGTTTCATTGGAGGACGATTATATGGGCCCTCTTCTATGATATTTCAAGTATCAGCCTGACAGCTCACCAGAGTAAGGGATTTCTGGACAGCCTTCCCATGAACAGATGACATAATATACTGGAGGTTTTCATGTTTTCTATGACCCCATGGCAGAATACATGGAAAGGCTAGGTAATGGTAATGAATGGTCGCATCTCTTCTCTAAATATCAGTTTATTTGTTATATCCTTCTTCCATTATCTATTTCATTCTTTTTCATCAAGCACGAAAAGAGAACAAAACTATTAGGCAAGCTGCTTGATTGGCTTCATTGGAAGTCCGATTTCACTTAATCGGGCATAGGCACTAAATTAGGTAGAGTATGTAGGAACAAATAAGCTTGGAAATCATCGAGCATTTCCTTCATTGCTATTTTAGTTTGTTTTCATTTTCAGTTGTATGCACAGGTTTGTAGTCAAGAGCATGGTTTGCAAGAGTGACATAAATTCGCTAAAGCAGTAGCTCAGAGCAGAATGGAGGATTCAAAGGAAAGATTGGGGTTGGCCCAATGAATTTTGCACTTGGTCTATGGGGGTTCTTTGCTACCTCACTGGGAGGATAGCATCCATCATGGAGCCAGCTGTTAGCACTTCATTTGCAATAGTCGATTTATGGGCCTGACGGAGTCTGAAAAGGGTCCTATTCATTTGAAAATTATGTGAACGCCCTTCAGATTATCAGAGGCACATTTTCCATGTTCTAAGACCATCATATAAATAAGAAGAGATCAATCTACAGTGGTAAATTCCTCCAGAGGTGAAGACATGTAGCAGCGAAAGTGATAGAGAAAGGCGTCACAGACCAACGATTTGGGATCACGATGAAGAAGAGCGACGATAGAAAGTGATTTTGGCCTAAAAATGCAAAAGAATGGTCAAAGTTTGGCATTCACAGATTTTGTTAAAACTGGAAAACAATGAAGGGCCAAAATCAAGGCGAAGCCCGATCGACGACACGAAATGATTTCACTGAGAAAACATGCTCGATAGAAGGAACTTTCCCAAATCGTGAAACAAGTTAAAGGATGGTAGTATCTGACGGTAGAGATGAGAGCAAGAGTAGATCTATGGTCCTTGCTGATTTCGCAAGCCAAACTTGTGTGTATAAAGTCACGATTCCAAATTGGGAAAAATGGTACCGGCTGCAAAGAATAAAGGTCATGAAAAGAGCAGAGGTAGATCTACGGTTGTGGCTCTTTTCAAAATTTGAACTAGCACAGACAACGTCAGGATCCTGATTCACGAAGAGGTGATAGGACCCACTCAGATCGACGGGTAAGAACACGCCTCGGTCTAAAGCTGCTTGCTGTATCAAGAGAGGAGAAATTGGTGGCAGGAGTAATGAAACATGGACGGTGGATGTGAAAGGTTCCCCAAATTGGAGGGCTGAGGAGGCCTCAAGGCTACAAGTTTCACACCCAGTGCAGAGATGACAGTGGAGGGGATGTTCATATGCGTAATCTACTTCTTGGTAGATTGGCCAATTTCATTGACGCCATTTGTAGCGTGCGTACAAGTGAAATCATCCCTGTGGCAGAGTCGTATTTCCTAAAGACATGTGGCTTCTGTGTGAGTTGGCCTATGGAAGTAAGGAAAATAATTGTCAAATCTGCTATTCACATGGGGCAAGGCCAACACGAAGGGGGATACCATTTCGTTTCCTACGTCACAAGAGCAAGGAAGCATGGGAGCATCCATTTCATGTGATTTGCAGCATGGATCAACTATACAAGGTGGCACCCGAAATATTTCCCACAACAAATGGTAAGGTGCCGCAGCCGATGAAGCGATGTGACTAGATCCCCAGCAGGTAAAGGATCACCCTGCCCACACCCTCACACATGTCGGCACCAAAGACACTCGATGGTAGAATGTGCAGGAATGCTGACCGATCATTGCAGAATTCAGTCTCGAAGCCTTGTATATATTTCCTTGGAGCGCCAGGGATGAGCTAGCATATTTCCAGAGACCAAGTTTCTATTTCGTCGTGAGTCCATAGAAGTTCGAAGGGTTTGGCGATGGAAATCTGGTTCGAAAATCTTGTCCATATAGGTGTGCTGATGGTTGGTGAGCAAATTTCCACACTCACCTGTCACCTTGGTGTTCCATGCCAAGGATGACACCAACCATCAGGGACCAGACGTGAAGAATTTTGATAGATACACCCACCTTTAGATACCCGCACCTCTAGCGACGCATTGGCTGGACACTTGCTCCCCGTAGGTGTTTTTTTAGGGACCCCTGATACCATTGCTACCCCCAAAGCCTCCACATAGGGAGAAAGTCCTGGACTGCTCTCTATAGGAGCATTTTTTCGGATGGGAGCATTAGGGGTCTAATACCTACATAGCCCGGTTTGTAAATTCCACTTGCTAAGGGTGATGGGGTTGGTGTAGGTATGGTGCACCTTATTGCCTATGGGAGAGCCCACCTCAAAGGAGGTGAGGAGTACAATAATGACAAGCCATTGCAAAGGATTGCCTCGTCCAGGAGCAATGCGACCCTTCTTCCAGACCCCACGCCTAACAGTGTTACCCAGAGAGGAAGGAGGTGGCGGATGAGGTTGAGCAGGGGAAAGATGCAAACTGCCTTGCCAGTGTGTGCCCATGTAGAAAGCCACATTTGAACACGGCAGAAACACACACTTGGATAGAAAAAGGACATTATGCTAACTCATCAGGCCGACTAAAAGGTCCAAAACCCAGTAAATGGTGACTCAGCTGAAAGAAAATGGAAAGGCGCCATACTCAGAATCCACAACACTAGCCGAGCACGTCAGGTTGTCACTTGGGCTGAGTGCACCCACTAGCTCCATGATGTTTATTCACATTTGTAAATCATGGAAATAGTTCCACTCTCTAGACTGTTAATGTTTGATTGCGACTGGAAACAATTTTTAGGTTTGTTTCAGAGAATAGTCTTAGTGCTGAAATAGTATAAATACACTCCCGATAGAGGGAGATAGGGGTTGGTTGGTTGGGAAACTTTGAAGGGATGGGGCTCTCCATTGTAATTAGTCTCTAGTTTCTGTGTTATGAATAAATTTTCAGAGGAAGGATTGTCTTTCAAGACAGAGATTCCCATGTCTTTGATCCTTTCAATAGGTATTCTCTTTACGTGAAATGTTTATCCTGTTTTCATTCCATTTTGTTAATTTTTTTCATGTCTAAAATGAGTGTATAACAGTTCGGAATTCATACATGCTATGCTCCGTCTATTGTTTCATATATTCATTTAATTTTCTTCTAAAGTTACGTAGAATTCATCTTGTTGGTGCTCTGCGTGATGGACTGTCCCTTCTCATCTACTAATCACCCGCTAAAAATCTCCTGATTGCAAGATCGATGGCTATCTTGCCTATGTTTGTAAATCCACGCCATTCTTTACCTCTTGCAAAATTTTCCCTACCCAGACCTTCGACTCCATTTCCAATGGTCCCTTACTCTGATATTCCCACCTACTTCTTACATTAACTCCCCCTCCCATTCAGAAGTCTGGCCTCCTGACCGTTCTTGATCGAATATCCTACGTGAAGTAAACTTGAAAACAAGCGAGAGATCCCTCTCTGACTGCGCAGGGCCAGAGGCATAGTCTAAAGTAGTTCTACTGTTTCTCGGGAGAGAACCTTTTCCTCCCAACCTATGGGCTCAATCCTAATGCTAACACCTCCATTAATCCTTTTCTCAATGCTATAGTTCCAGTTGAGATTGTGATGAATATCAATTCCAAGTTATTTGTAGGAATACACTTCCTCCAAGTTACTATTTTCATATACAAAATTAGCGTAAGTGAACTTCTTGGAATTTATAATCATAACTTTTGTTTTGTCAGTGTTAACAGTCATACCCATATTAGAGCAGAAAGCCTTGCGAGTTCTTAATTGCTTATCAAGATCAAAGTTGGACTTTTCCATAAAATGAATATCACTTGCATATAGAAGGAGGATGACGAATATACTAGATAAGGTCATTCTGGTACAACCTGCCACCTTCTAAACAACCTTCTTGCTTATCGATGTATATACTGAAAAGGGTAGGGAGAGGGGGAAACCTTGCTTAAATGCAATATTACAATCAATATCTTTAGACCACTCCTCAATTCTCTTAAATTCTGCAATGATAGTCTCGTACAATCTTATCGCAACAACTCTTTACTCAAAAGAAACCTTTAGCTATTCTAATTTATTCCACAAGTTATTTATAGATACCGTATCGAAATATTTCCTAAAGTCCTAAAAGTAAAAAAAAATAGATTGGATTTACTATTACGACATTCCTCTACAATGATTCTAAGTGTAACGAGGTGGTATATGGTAGAGCGATGTATTCTAAATCCCACTTTAACTTTAGCTCACTTAACTTCATTTTCTAGCCATACACTGATTTTATTTTCTAAAATGATATTGTAAATCTTGGCTAAGAGAGGTGGATAATCATAATGGTCCAATAATTAGAGGGGTTATTTTTATCTTTGCTTTTAAAAATAGGAATAATGAGGCTGTGATTCCAAGGATTAGGGAAACCTTACTTGATTGGTATATTGAAGAGTTTGTGGATGTGAGGAATGAGGACCAGCCCACCAATTTTTAAGATTTCTTCTTTGTATACTTCAACGTCCTTAGATTTTCCATTTGCACAACGCTTAACCCCAAAATGAATGTATTCTAGAGAGAAAACTTCTTCCATTGTAAGGATGGTTTGAATGTTATCAATGACATCCATGGATTCATAAATCTTTTTAAAATAGGTATTCCAATATTCCAAATAAATCCTATTATTATCTTTAGTTTTACTAGTTAGAATTTGCCTCCATAATTTCTTAGGAGATACCTTAGAGAGGTGTAAAATATTTCTTGCTTTTTATTTATATAGTGCAATTTTTTTCTTTTAATTAGGGATTTGTATTTATTTATCTTGTTAATTTTTAGATACTCTTCAATATCTTCCTTGATGACTCTTCGTGCATTCTTACATTCTTTATCATACCAGGGGTTGGTTCTTCATTTCTTTTTACTCATAAATTTGATGTAGAACTTGTTCATGGAAGAAGACAGGACCATAACACAATTATGATATAGGTATTCTATATTGTCCATACATGATAGAGGAAACAAGTAAAATTTTAACTAATTTATGAAAAGATCATCCTTATTTCTGTTAAAGATCAAGTGTTTTTTTACTGTGAGAATCTTCTTTTGCGGGATCAGTATGCATGAAAAAAATTGAGGGTTATAATTAAAGGTTTATGATTTGAGCCAAGATTGTGGTTGTTTAAAATGTCTAGATTTATCATTTTATTGTATAAAATCCCTATTAGATAGATAACATAGTCTACCACACTTTTTCCAATCCCATAACTACGATATTTGCACAAATTTATGACACTTTTGCGATGCACTTTCGTTGGAATCCAGTTGCATGTTCAACTTAAGCACGTTGACCGCTTTGTTGAACTAAATTGGTCTTTTTTTTATGGTCACACATTACTGTCAATATTCCAATCAAAAGAAAGTGCCACATGTTAGGGGACAATGTTATTAATGTGCGTCAACATGCATCGATTTTACGAATGTGGTTGTCACACTTCCTAAGCATTTAATATAGTTCTTATGGCGATAGTACGCCACTTGGTAGGTTGCAATGGTGTAAATGTGCATCAATTTTTTGATGCATTTGGTCAAACTTGTAACGCACATAATATCGTACTTTTTTTTTTTCAGAAGAAAAAATCATGACCTTGTTATTCATTAGATAATAAAAGGACATTTGATATACATCCCAACTACTGGGGCACTGTCATACATCTCAAAATATATGCTCCATCATACATATAGCCAGAAACAACCTCACAAATTTGAGTAAGAAATGGGGAAAGGAGCAGATCCATCACCCCGAGGAACAGATAATTCCCCAAAAGAAGAGACAATCTGAAACATGACATCTCCAAATCAAGACCTTCCCAACAATCATACATATCGAGGAGACAAAATTTGTGTAGAGTGATAGAAATTGAAAAAATCCCGCTCCTTTATACTAGAAAATCAGTAAAAAGGTGCATAAAAAGAGGAAAGGAGCCTTGCTCCTGCACCATGCTCAAAAGAGCTGAAAAGCATCACTCATGATAGAAATGCCATCATAAAACTCTGAGAAGGAGCCACAACCTGGAGCCAAAGTTAGGGTTTTTTTAGACAAGATGTCTGCATGCTGATTGTGTTCTCGATATGTATGTTTGAAGGACAGGGTTGAAAAGCAAGACATCAGTATTATGGTGTCCATACACCAGTGACTTAAACTAGGAGAATCCAGGGAAGCTTGAAAGTTTTCCCAATTAATTATTGTTAGAATAATCAACCCATAGTATTTACCCACTTAGACATTATTTCATTTATTTTGTCTTATTTGCCTAGTCCATGAGTCCCACCATGTGCAAG
>LPNX010288910.1:662312-702471 GCA_001517045.1 Pseudotsuga menziesii
TTCTACAATTATGACTGTTGAATCTCCAAAAATATTCAGCAAAGGGATTCCCATCATGTTTTCCAAAGTCAACAAAGCCCACAGTGCCATAAGTTCTGCTTTTGTATGTGTGCATAAACCCCCACCCATTGCAAACTCAAAAGTGTGAGACTCATTCAGAGCCAAGTAGAATCTTGCTCCTCCTTTATAGTCTGCAGTTTCCCCATCAAAGAAACTGTAGGGGTAAACCAGGGTTAGGCCAGGTCCCACTATCTTGAGTTTGATTTTCTTTTTTCTACAGGATAGAGATGCATGAAGTACTCAATTTGGTGAATCATACTGAGTACTGAGGATACCTTCCCCTCAAATAAACAGAGGTTGTGACCTCTCCAAATACACCAAAAAATAAAGAAAGGAATATAGCTACAATCAGAGTGTAGTGAATATTTTGCAAACCAGCCTTCCAAGAAATTTTTGAGGGAGCTGTTCAGAGACAAAGGCTCCTAGTGATATCTTTCACATAGGTTGGAATGTACCGATTTGATGAAGGAGCAAGTAATAAACATATGCTGGACCGAGTCCTCACCTGTGTTACAGAGTGCACAAATGCAAGGCTCAATCCATCCCTTTCTCATTATATTTTCCCAAGTTAAAATCCTATTCTCCATAGTCAGCCAACTGAAGCATCAGATATTTAATGGAAAACGACAACACCAAATACTGTCATAAACCTTGTCACTAGTTGGGAGAGAAAAGTATTTAACAATCAGATCATAAACCAAGGCTGCCAAGACATTCCCATTTTGTTTATTATGTGCCCATAATAATGAGTCTGCTATAGAATTTAGATAGATTCTTCCTTTTTCCAAGCCCCTTGTATAAACATCCCAAGCATCTTTCCAAGCACCACCAATATCCAGGTCCTTAGCCGAGAACCAGTATCCATGGGTCCCTGTCAATGTATTTTGAGCCTGATGTAAAGTGATAATACCATAATCTAAAAGATAATCCTGAATATCGCAAGGGAGAAAGGAGGAAGATGTAGAGCCAATAATCGGATCTGCTCCAACAAGGATATCCTGTCCATTACCCACTTGCGAAGCCAAGCATTTACCAAGCCAAGAAAGGGTATTTAGAAACCCATTCCAGAAAATGGAGGAGCCTCTAACAGATAAATTTTTTTCCCTAAGCCATGAAACCATAGTTCCATTTTTTAAGTATTTTGTGATAATAACCTGATGCCAAATGCCATTACCATGAAGTACCATCTAGAGGCTTTTATGTCTCAAAGCAATGTTGAACTAAGACAAGTTTTTAATACCCCAACTACCTGAGTCTTTGGGCCTAGATAGGTGTTGCTAGTTCACCAAGTGGTATTTGTTTCCCCCCCCTAAAGAACCCCAAAGGAAAGCAAAGATCAACTTTCTGAGCCTGACCAAAATAGAAATAGGTATTGGCACCAGTGCCAACCAATAAACAGGCATGCTTGACAAAACAACTCGAATTAGAACTAGTCTTCCTCCCATTGAGAGGCATTTATGAGCCCAGTGGTTAATTATTCTTTCAAAGTTTTGTATCAACCATAACCAATATTTCACCTTATAACCCAGGGTCTTGATAAAATATCCTAGATATTTAAATCCTTTTGTAATATGTTCCATCTTGTAAGGTAAGGCATGAGAGATACTGAGTAAAGAACCCACCTCTATGTTATTAAAGAGAAACACATATTTTTCCACACTGATGCACATTCCAGAAGCCATGCAGAAAGTATCCAAAATAACCTCAAAATCTATCCATTCTTCAATAGTTCCAGTACCAAGGAGTACCACATCATCCACAAACAAGAGATGTGTTAAAGCCAGGGCAGAGGAAATTTTTATATCTCTGATCAGACCTTTTTCCTTCACATCCTTAATCAATAAGTTGAGTCCTTAAATGATGAGAATGAACAGGAGGGGAGATAAAGGACAACCTTGCCTTATACCCCTTGAGGCTGTGAAGAAATTTGAAGGGGTTCCATTAACTAGCACAACAAAGTTTGCTGATGACAGACAACCCATAACCCGATTAACCCCCAATAGAGGTACCCCAATCTGAAGCAAGATAAGTCTGAGAAATCACCAATTAACCCTATCAAAGGATTTTACCAAGTCAAGCTTGAGAATGAGGGCACATTTATTTTTTGTCTTGACTGTATGAAGGACCTTCTGAGTGATACCAATGGGCTCAACTATTTGCCTATTCTTAAGAAACCCAAACTGCTCATGAGATATATATAAATCCAAGTGAGGCTTTAGCCTGAGGGAAATGATTTTAGTAATGAGCTTGTATACCAAGTTACATAGAGACATGGGTCTAAAATCAGCAAAGGATACAGGTTTATCCTTATTGGGGATCAAGGAAAGGAAAGTAGAGTTTAAGGAGGGAGTGACCCTACCCGAGAGCCTTAAGCATTACACCGCATTTAGAAAATCTCCACCCATAAAATCAAAGAACTCAAGGAAAAATTCCACAGGCCATCCATCCGTCCCAAGACTTTTGTCCTTCTTGAAAGTTTTAAGAGCCCCCTCTATCTCCCCAATGGAAACTTCCTCAATGAAGCAATCATCCCCCTCTTGAGTGAGCATAGATGGGAAAAGCTTAATTACCTTGAGCTGTCATGCCAAAATGCTTGTCTGATTGTCATCCTTGAAAATCTGAGAGAAATGTTTGATTCCCAGATCCTTTAGACTACCCTCATATTCCACCAAGTTATCCTCATCATTTTTTAGTTCCCAAATAGCATTCTAATTCCTACGGCCTGATGCAATAGAGTGAAAATATTTTGTATTTGCATCACCTTGAGCTACCCAGAAAGATCCACTCTTTAGCTTCCAAGTGAGAAGTTCATGTGCCAATATATTTTTCTTTTTTAGTCTGAGATCATTCAAAGTCTTCTGGTCATATTGTGTAAGAATTCCTGAGGAAGTGTATGTCAAAAGAGATCTGATATACTCATCCAAACTAAGAGAGTCCTTTTCCATTTCTATGGATTTTTGCTTGATCCAAATCTTAACTTCACCCTTAAGCATTCTAAGCTTGTGTGACAGTAACCCCATGTTATCAACATCTTCACAGGGCTTCAGAATAGGCCAAACCCTCTTAACCATTTGAGTGAAATCCTGATCCAAGAGCCATGCCCGGTTAAACTTGAAGGGGTAGTTATGGGCCCTATCCCTCGACATCCATTCAAGACAAATAGGAAAATGGTCTAAAATGTCAGATGGGTGAGTCCAAACCCGATGTCTATGAAGAGTGGGGACCATAGAAGATGAGATCAAGAAACGATTGAGCCTTTTATTGATCCCTTCATCCACAGTGCTCTGATTTCTCCAGGTAGGTCCCCCACACGAAGGAGCAATGTCTACCAGATCAACGGAGGAAAAAATATGTTTGAAATGTGGCCCAAGTGGATTAATTGAATATTTTTTTCCCCATATTTCTGCTACATTCATGGTAAGGTTTAAATCATCTGCAAGGATCAGGTTAGGAATAATAAGTAATCCTCCAGTCATTGCATTATTCCAAAAAAACTACCAGTTGCGATAAGGACCATAACAGTTAAGGATCTCCAAGGGTAAGTGGGTTCCATGAAATCTATCTTTGACTAGAATACTGGCAACAGTTTCAAAGGCCTGACAGCGAACTGAAAAAGGGTTCCAAGCACTCGTGGCACATAATGCCCATTTTGGCATAAGTTTTGAGAAAGCAAGGAGTGCCGGGTACATACTGCACATAGTCTCTTGAAACAAAATCAAATATGGAGCTAGAGAGAGAAGAAGTGTATGGAGGCATCTTTGTTTGGCCAACCCTCCTAGCCCTCGAACATTGAGGGATGCAATCTTCATTAAGGAACATACGGTAGGGGAGACGACGCCTTAAGTCCCCGAGAAGGTTTAACAGAGATACCACATGCAATGTTTTTGATACGCACAGACAAAGGAGTAAAAGGAGGGGTGTCAAAAGTTCCCTGACCATCACATTTTCAAATTGGATAGATTTTAGCGGTAAGGTGGAGGGATAAATAGGAGTTTTTGTAGAGAAAATGGAAAGGTATTTTTGTAGTGAAGGGTCCGAGAAGGATGGTGTCAAGCATGGACTGAGAGGTGAGGGGGGTTGGAGATCTAGGGAGATAGGACAAGGAAGTGGAGGAAAGTCCTCAGAAGAAAATAAATGGGGGGACTCCTCAATAGTAGGAGAGTCCGAGCCCGAGGGGGAAGGTTCCACCAGCTGGAGAGCCTCCTCATAGGTAGGAGACAAAGAAGGAGGTGACCCCGAAGAGGGCATCTGAGGAGGGACATAGAGCTGATCCGGGAAAGGATATTTGCTATGAGAGACACCAACCTCAATATCGTTTATAGCCAAAAGATATGAATCCAAAACCTCACCAAAAAGAGAAATATCTTGTGAGTAAATACCTGTCTTCGGATGAGCCGAAGTGTTAACAGTCAGTTTTGTCTGGGGAGCATCCCAGATTGTAGGAGAAAGCGACCAATATTAGCTCAAGGAACCAGAACCTTGAAGGAGAAATGGATAGGTACTACAAAAATGTCCTAAATCATGACATCTACTACAGCAAAAGGGGACATGTAAGTAATCTAGGCGCTGATAGAAGAGGCGTTCTTTAGAGAGGATTTTGATTTCTGTTGGAAGCCTTGAAGAGATGTCAATTTCAATAAGAACCTTCACCATCCTCTTATCAAAAAATGAGATGAAATTATTCTTCAACGGAAACAAACCTACCGATGGTGTTGGAAATTCCTTCTAAAATACCCTTACTCCATAGGGGGAAAGGCAACGAGGGGAGAAGTACCTAAAGATGGCACTTTGTCACCCTTTCCTGCAAAGGATCAAAATGGACATGCCATCTGCCAAACACCAAGGAACCCTTTCCAATCTGCTAGAGAGACTCCAGGATGACAGAAGCGTGTTCATCTTCCAGAAACATGAAGACTATCTAGCCTTTAGCAAGCAGACTAATAGTGGGGATATAGGTGAGAATGGTTTTCCAATGCTCATTTTCCCATTCCACCCATTCCTTCTTGCCCATGTGACAATATTATAACCTACCAACCAGTGCTCGAGCGTAGAGGGACTCGACCCAGTCCATGTAAATGTCATGCCCAAGCACAAAACGATACTTTCCCTCTTGAGCCTTGATACCCTTAGTCTTCCTTTTCCTGTAGGGGTATGAGAGATCTCGTAAAGTGTCTGCATTTTGATCCATACTGCTGAAGAAACCAAAGGCAAGTGTGAAGTCTAGATAGGTGGCCAAATACACCTGCGAGATGTACCACCGGTCCTAAAAAAAACAAGACCGAGAAATCCTGCATACCACAGGTTTCTGACACACCCAGGGAGAGTCCAACAAGTAAGACCAATACCAACTAATCCCAGAAATTAAAACCTAAACAAGGAAACAACAGACTACCCAAAAAACAAATACCGTTCATAGGAGAAGGGGGAAAACACCTAGGTTCCAACGTGCTCCAAACGTTGGACAGAGACAACAATATGTTTAGATAAGGGTGTAAGAGTCATTAACAAAAGAGAAAAAAGACTGGCGACAGGAGACTAAGGACTAAACCCCCCAAAACCTCGGACAAACAAAAAACTTGAGTGCCAAAAGGAGAAGAAAGCGACCCAAGAAATTCAACCCTGAAAATCATGTGACAGGATGATGCGGGTGAACAATGACTGCCAGGTTACCCAAAAAAGCACCAAAGACAATGTAAATCCCATGCATGAGAAAAACCCAAAATAACCCAGAAAAAACCTATCAAAACACCCAACAGAAAGGAAGCCATCATAGCCGGGGAGCATACCTGCAGGTATAAATGCTCATTCCCACTTTTTTGTTCATGGTTGGTACTAGTCCCCCAGAATGGGGGAGGAATCCATGTGGTATACCACCTGGGGGTTTAACAATGCGGTTACCGGACTGGTGGCTAGAAAAAAAAAGAAAAGTTCCAGTTGCCACCATGTGACAGAGGCGAGCCACGACTCAGACCTAGCAAGACAGATAAAAACAACACGAAAGGACCGAACAACAAACATGCAAGAGAGGCTATCAGACAAACCAAAAAATGTAAAGGGACAAAAGTTACGGAGCCCAAATCTACCAGTAGAGCGCATAAAAACCCAGAAACCTGGTGGCCAGGTGAACATGATGAGGCGAGGAAAACCAGAGAACGTCAACCCAGGGATAGATGATGCCATGACCACTGACCAACATCTGCAAAACCTCCCCATGCTCCATATTTTCCTTCCTCTCCAATGAGACATGACATAATATCATACTTATGACAACTAGGATGTCACATGGAAATATGAGTACTGTCAATATGCATCGGTATTTTGGTGCTTTCGAATGAGCTTGTGACATATCTCATTTTGTAGTTAGGACAAATCTTCGTCAAATTTATGAATTCCTTTGTCACATGTGTGACACGATTTCACATTGACAACCAATGAACTTGAAACATCACTAATGCAAATTATCGCTAGAAGTGAAACAACCTTGAAAAAGAAGAAGAAGAAACATGTAGAGTATTAAATGTACAATAATGAAGTTTCGATGACAATACTATAGGTTCAATTCATGATGCAAATTATAAATTAGGTCCTATAGTATGACCCATGGGCTTCGCTGATTCTAGAATTACCCACAATTTTGATATATCCCCACATTTTCTATTATCACAACTATATGAACTTCAACTATTAATTATTAATGGTAGTTGAAGATATGGCCTACAGTCTTGACCGAACTCATCTAACCAATCAATTTGATAAGTGGTACAATTTTCAAAATCGGTGCAGATTCCTGGCCTGTCAGCAAGGTTACTGGTACAATTCATTAGGAAAGTCATTAGGTTAGGTTACTAGTTCCAATAGGCCACAAGTCATCTAGTCTCCCCACTGAAGAGAGTTGAATCAGGTTTAAACACTCCCTCAACAAATATTCTAATATGTTTCCTAGAAGGATGAAAGCATGTACATGCTATGAATTTGATGAATAGTATAGATATTTGATAACCTCAAGTGGTTAAATTGAAACCTGTCAAATGTCTTGAAAACATAAATCCTACAGGCTCTTAAAATCAAATATCTTTCTATAAAAACATGTATCTTTGTTGTGTTCTAAAAATAAATTTGGCCTTGTATCACCTTCAAATTCAAAAAGTAACGTCAATTTGAATTTCTATTGACTGATAAGTAAACTACTTCCAATCCAACAAAGGTGGACATAAGAAATTGTTTCGGATTGTGATTAATTCCAAACTTTGTAATTATTTGAAAACTAAGTAGTAGAATATCGAAACAAACCTGGCCATAGTAAGACCAGAAGGAAGTATATGTTTCAAAAATATTGAGCAATCCCATGATGTGATGATGATAAGAAACTATATTTACCATCTCTGGGCCACACCAATCATTTTGAGCCACTCCAACGGCCGCCTATTGTGCATCAATGCCTACCCGTGCTTATGCTTTGGGACTATGTATGGTGGATAAAATTCTATTGGTAATGGTAGTGTTGTTGGTACCTATAACCTTGCCTCTACATGCCTAAGCTACTGGTTCTTAAGCTTCTATATGTAGTTTTGGGTCCACCTCTGCTACCATTGTTTTTTCTTCTTGCTACCATTCTAACATAAGGTATGCTTTCTTTTATTCTATTTACTATGGTGTCTGACTCCTAATTGCTCGCGCTATGAGTTATGTTGTGTATGTATATGGACCTAGATATAGATCTTCGATTGGTTAAACTGAATAAAACTTGAGGCCTTATGCAACACTTATTGTATAAGCTAGTTATTTAAATGTTCACAATTTACAGCCCTCCAGGAGTGTGGGATTACCACATTCTTGAGGTGAGGTATTTTTATTTGGTTCTTATTGCTTTCAATGTCCACACATATAAATGTATATTGGATAACAATCCAACATAAATCTAGAGAAATGAGTTGGCCTATAAAGCACATAACAAAGAAGACCAAATTGTATATAAATAGGGGTAATACATAACAAATGCATGACTATGTTAAATTATTATGTCTTTATTCTTGGCCACTTACCTTTCTTATGCTAGTTTTCCACCACTACACATCCCTTTTTGATTCACATGTTTCCTTGGCTACTTTCTCTTTAGTTGTTGTTGGGTGTAGGTTTGGAACTATGACTACTAGCGAGATCATCGGTTCGCTCATGAATCATACTTTTCCTTTCGATCTCTAAAGACAACATTTGAAGATTAACTTCCAACTCTTTATATTGCTCTTGCAAAGCATAAACATAATCTCTATTGTGAGTGTCAAAATCTCTAATATGGTGAGTGTCAAGATCTCTACTATGGTTGATGACAACCTACTCCCTCCATTAACATAATTATCCCACTCAACTACATGTTTACCAATCAAACCCAATTTTGTTGCACTGTACCGATATTTATTTCCAACTAAGTGTTGCCCCAAATGCTGGTAGTTTTCCAAATGTTCAAACCCAAAAATTTGAAATGTTATACAATGTCTGAAGATAATTTGTAACCTCTATCCCATAAACATATGATCTTTAAGGCCCAAAGTTGGAAATATGTGGTTTCTCTAGGGATCGAATCAAGCTAGGAATCATGGTTCTTCATGACCAAGGTGGAAAGATGACTATGAAGGATAGGTGGGTCCCAAAGTCCCTTTTTGGAATGGCCTTTGCATAAGTGGCATAATCAAATCTCATTTGATATGCCCTGAATGCATTAAATATATCCCCATTGTCATATTTTTCCTCTCATGTATATAGGATTTGGATGCAGAAAACTTCAATGAGAAATGATTGTATAAGACAAATCTATAGGCTCACTTGGCTCTCCCATGAGCAAATTAGGAAACCTATCATTATGAAAATGTTTGAAGGCTAGGAAATTCAAGCTGTTATAAATAATGGAAGTTATTGGCATTGTAGAACCATAATTGGTAATTTGTATTGTATTGTGTGGGAGGATTCGGTAAATATGGGTCTAGTTTGTAAGATTGATCCAGTAAATAGGGATCCTAGGGGAAAGTTGCACATGAAAGAAGGTGTTTGAGTGATATTTTCTTAGTCTTTTACATTATGATAGGGTGATATTACCAGCTAAGGGAAAAAATGGACAATGATGGATGGATTGACGAGTCTAACTTATACATGGAAAATGGTGTAGGGAGGTTATCGATAAAATTTTGATGACTTAGGAGAAAGGTGCGACTACTCAAGAATTATATCAAAATTTAGGAATGACATTGGGACGATGAGTGGTAGGAGGAGGAAGACAAGCACCAGGTGGAGGAACGTGGGATTTCCAAATCAACTAGCCATCCTTGGAGGGAATTATGAGAGGCAACAAACCCACACTAATGATCTCAAATCCATAATTGAAGCATTAAAGGATGTCGTTAGAGCTTTGCAGCTGAAGTTGAAGGTTAAATAGGCATCAGAGAGATCATATTCCCATCCACCTCTTCCAAAAACTAAAGAGAAGGTTCCATGGTTGTAAAATATGGTCTACTTAGCAGAAGAGTATCAGGTCCCATAAATACAGTTTGCTGGTATTTTACTCGATCTATTTAAAAGATGATGTAATTTGATATTGTAATGGCCTTACTGTTATATGCTCAGGCCATAATTTTGTTTTGGTCAAGGTCTTTTGTATAGCTAAATTTTTGGGTAGTTACAGTCTAGAGTTGGAATATGTCAGATGTAATTTTTTGATGTTTTCCTTAGTCGCTAGATTGCAGAATCAGAACATTGTTACTATGAACTCAAGGCCCTCGGGATCCCACTGTATTTTTGCTAAGTGGGGAAACCCCTTAGCATTTTTTGATATAATATAAATATTTTGGATGTTTTGAAGTGAAAGCAGCATTGAATTTAATCGATGATTTTTCCCACTCAATAGGCTTTCTTTGAATAGGGATACTTGATATTTCAAGATTGAGTGGTTGAATACTTACCCTTGCACTTTGTGCATTGGGACTAAGAACTGAATTTCATTGTGAAGTTTGTTGATATTCTACAATATCTCCTTCAAATACTCATTTGCATCTCCCAAAATAGAGGCTTGATCCATCTCTTAAACCAACAACACAATATATAGTGATTATTAGCAATAATTAGTATTCATTAGATATAGGGATATAATGCAATTCATGAGCTAACATATTCACGACTTAATGTATTAATGTATCCTATTTTACTAACTTAATCCCTTTATTCCACAATTGCTAATTCATTTGTCTTGATTCTATCGATGGATACTAAGTCAAACCAACAAACATTTGTACATTGATATAAGTTTGTGATGTACTAATTAAACAAGAACATTTTTTTTTTCCTTTGAGCTATTAAAGGAGAAAAAAATTGTTGTAATTGTAACTTCGGAAGATATTATGATGTATATAATCATTCTGTATTGGTGTACACCTGTCAAAGATGGTTTTCCCTCTGTTCGGGTGTCATTATTGTGTATGGTCATTGAGGTAAAACCTCCATTGTAAGTTGGTGAAGTAGTCTCAAAGATAAATATAATAAAATGTATTTTTGTCTCCCTAGGTGAAGTCAGCCCTACTAGGGTAAGAGTTCGACCCAATTAGGTTTTGAGTTAGTCACTTGATGTGTATAAATAGGGAGGCACCCTCCCTCATTTATACACACACTCACACACTATCTCATGTGCTCACATATAAGACATCTTATTCTTGGGTTTTCCCATCTTGTGATATTGTATTAGTGAAAGAACTATTCTGAGGAAGTTTGCGGGGTTTTCTCCTATATGGTTTCCCCGAGGAAAATCTTTGTGTCTTATGTATATTGGATATAATTTTGTGCTTGTTATTATTTCAAATACAAATCCTAATCAAATTGAATTAAAGTAGGTAAACTAACATGGTATTAGAGCTTGTCTGAAAGAAGGAACTGTGCAACAACCGAAACAAGGGATTCCTAGTTCAAGGTCTTCTCTCCACAGATCATCAAGAAAAGATGGATAGGATAAATCACCATAGGATGACACATCTTTTGGAGGAAGAAGAATAAAATTTGAAGAAGTTTCATTTTTTACCTAGACACCAGTGTCAGGATCAGGTGTCACATCCCCTCCCCTCATCCCGGCGATGGAGAGGACACGACTATGTTGCTGCTACTATCAGAATAGGCACTCTAGCCCCTTGAACATAGAATACATACAAATATGCATAATAATTGAAATAGACAACGAAATAAAAAATCATTCAACATGTTCATGATAATTTCAAAGCAAATATACTTGTGGAAATTAAATACACAGAGAATACTTATCTTGGAAAGAAGATTCCTCACAACTAGCTATGTCGCTGCAACATTCCAACCAACCATAGGTCAGTGTGCTCATCAATCTCTTAGCATCACTGCCACCCTCAAGCTGGCCATGATTTCCATAAGAAACTAGGGAACAACAGGCTTACACACAGCAAGACCATACACACACAGTCAAGCCAACACACAGTTGGGTTTCATAGATTGTCCAACCCAACCAATAAACAACAGGGTTTCACAGGCTACTAAGGAAACAAGTCAATAGCACATGGGTTCCTTGGACTTAATCAACCAAGAAAACCCTTAAATCAAAACACTGTCAGCCAATTAATAGACGGGTTCCTTGGAATTTCTCAGCCAAGCCAACTTCACACCAAAACACAGCCAAACCCACTAACATATGGGTTCCTTGGACTTATGTGAACATGCCAACACAAGGATGCACTCCATGACCAAATACAAGTTCTAGGTATGGAAAAAAAGGTCCTGGGAACCAGAACGAAAATGGGAACGAGGGGAGAAACAACCCTAGGAACCAAAATCAATTTCACAAAATGTTCAAGGACATTTAGGAGCAAAAATGACCATCATTCACCCCCAAATCGTGAATCCCAAAATTAGAAAACGCCTATGGGAATTTCAGGAGCAAATACGGCCTCAAAAAACACCCAAAACATGAATCTCGCCTGCACATCCACTCAGAAACACAAAACGACTTCCCAGTCATGGAGAAAAATGGGAAAACTGCAGAAAAACCTGAGGGAAACACACAAAAAAATCCAACTGTGCGAGGGAGGAAAAAAATACCTCTTAAAACCACCATACCGTGAATCTCTGCTGTACATTCACTTAGCAAGATAAAGATGGGTTTTCCCAGCCATGGAAGAATGAGGAAATGTAGAAACAGTGAGGGAAAAATGCCGAGGAGCTCCAACTGCGTGAGAGAGAAAAAATGTATGGGTGGATAATGGGATGGGCTTGCATTTCCAAGCATTTACTTGCCTAAGAATTCAAAAACATGTTTTCCAAAAATGGGTGGCTGGGCCAAATTCAAATTTGACTCCCATACTCTTCCCATCCCCATGCATTAACTTCCTCAACCAATTTCTAAATGAATGGGCACAAAAAGACAAAATGGGTAGTTGACAAATTTATGGGTTTACCCTTTAACATTTGGTCACACCCTATTTGCTCAGGAGTTTGACTGACCCCCCCTATCCCTTGAGGAATAATGCCCCCATCTCTTTAACGTTTGCAGTCCCATAGCTAGCTATGGTTTTATATTAATTTGTACATTTACATGATATATCATAATATATCTATCGTGCTTGACTTAGCACTATCACTATAGGTATCAACCTCAATCACCTATCCACAAAACATTCATCAATGGCATCATATTTTTGGAGACTCCCTCTATTGAATTTGGAAAAGGACATCACCGAGCAACTAACCTCAAGGAGGAGCATATTCCTATCTAGAAATAATTCCAAAACTCCAAGTTTGTAAAATTAGGGTTTCTCTGATAAAACCTAGGTCAGCTAGCTCCGGAACCAGGTTGAGCATCTCAAATTGGTAAGATCTAAATATTTTCTATTTCCATTTGAGGTTCTCATTTCAAAATGAATCATCACACCCAACTTGATGATAAGCTTGGGGGAGCTGACAACTTTCGAGCATGGAAGTATATGATCTCTCTGAGCCTTGAAGAAGATGATTTGGATAAGTATATCAGTAAGGAAGTTCTAGGGACAGAGGGAGATGAGGCTAAGGCTATCCATAAGAAGAACTTGATCAAGGCTAAGAGAATAATTGCATATTTTATTAAGGATCACCTCATCTCTCATGTGTCATCCTTGAAGATACCTAAGGAGGTATTCGATGCTTTGACAAAGTTGTTCAAACGAAAGAACATCAATCAGAAGATGACATTGAGGGATGAGTTGAAGAATGTGAAGATACAAAACTCAGAGACCATGCAATCCTACTTCACAAGGGTTGATCAAATCAAGGAACAAGTTGAAGCAATCGAAGAGAACGTAGACTAAGGGGATATTTTTATGACCACCTTGAATGGTCTCCCAATATCACAAGATTCATTCATTCAAGGAATATGTGCCAGAAAGAAGCTGATCACTTTCAATAGACTTTGGGAAGAATACACACAAGAAGAAGCTCAACTCATAACAAGAAAAAATAAGCCGGGAGAAACTAAAGATCAAGCTCTCAGTGTTCACACCAGAAGACATCATAGAAAGAAGGAGGAAGATCATCACAACAAAAGGGAGGAACCTCATCACAAAAGAAAAACTAAATTAAGAAGAGATCTATCTAGCATTATATGCTACACATGTGATGAGAAGGGACACTAATCCAAAGATTTTTGTAGAAACAAAGGCTCCTCTAACAAGAATTCAAACAAGAAAATGCATCATGCTCACACCATTGAAGATGTTGAACCAACAATGAAGAGATTCATAGAAGAAAGAGTTGATTCTTCAAGTGATGAATAACATGTCCTAATATTAGCACTCACGTGCACTATTTCACTTGGAAGAAATGATTGGCTTGTAGATAGTGGGCCATCCAAACATATGATGGGATACAAAGACTCATTCATCAATCTATGTGAGCATGAGTCACCTCACAAGGTGAAACTCGTGGATGATTATCAATATCCCATAAGAGGAAGTGGAGAATCTTCCTACAGGCTAGATTTTGGGAAATCCTTGAAGATGAAAGATGTGCTATATGTGCCAATATTGAAGAAGAATATTCTCTCCATATCTTCCCTAGATGCAAAGGGAATAAGGGTTTCATTCATTGATGGCCTAATTCTAATGTGGCCAAAATGAAATGCAATAGATGATGCAACAATAATTGGAGAGAAAGAGGGAGGATTGTACAAGTTGAAGGGACAATCTGAACAAACATTGGTCCAAGAATCAATAGAACCAAGTGAACTATGGAATAGAAGGATTGCACATGTGCACTACAGAGAACTACCGATTGCAAGAAAAGTGATTTCGAGACTTCCACAAATTTATACAAAAAATGAATTCATTTGCAAGGGATGTGCACAAGGAAATAAAGTAAAGAAGACATTTCTCAATAGTGAAAGAAAAACAAAAGGAATACCGGAGATAGTCCACTCATATTTCTGCAGACCCATGTCATCCATCTCACTAAGCAGGTATGTATACTATGTTTTCTTTATAGATGATTTCTCCTGTAAGACTTGAATATATTTCATGAAAGCAAAAATGAAGTATTCAACAAGTTCAAGGAATTGAAAGCGTTAGATGAAAATCACACTAAGAGGAAGATCAAGACTCTGCGATAAGATAATGGCAGAGAATTCACCTCAGAATGATTCAAGGAACTTTGGAGAGAATATGGGATTAAGAGGGAGTTGAGAACTCCCTACAATCCTCGATAGAATGGCATTGCAGAATGAAAGAATAGACTCACAATAATGGAAGCAACAAAAGCAATGCTACATGACCAAGATATTCTGATGCACTTGCACATAGAAGCATCAAGGACCGATGTGTATGTACAGAACTATACTCCTCACTGAGTACTAGAAAACAAGACTACATAAGAGGATTTCTCAAGTGAGAAACCAGAAGTTAGCCATCTGAGGATATTCTGCTGCCTAGTGTACATACACATCCCAAAGGAAAAGAGGACCAAGATTGATCCTTCAGGAAGGAAGGGAATATTCGCAGGATACAACGATACTTCAAAGGCCTAAAAATATATATTTCCCAATATTTGAGAAGATCGACATCAATAGAGATGTGACATTTGACGAAGACTCTGTATATACCAGATCCAAAAAACTACATATTGAAGAGATTGAAGAACCCAAAACAAGCATAGTTAGAGACACTGAAGAAGCAAATTTAGAAAACCATGAATACCATGACATGATAGAACCTGTTAGTACTGGAGTTTGTACTAGACCACTATGGTACAAATACCATGCATCTCATAAGGTATAAACTAAAGGTCCATGTTTTGAATCTTAATTTTATTGTGTATAATAACATGATATAAATAAAAAAAGGGGGGATAGACTAGTGTTTAGGCATAATACATCTACCAATAAGTACATACAAGAGATAGTAACAAGGACGTGTAAAAGTATAAACACTACAAACATTAGACATACATGATACAACTTTAAAAGTTATATGTATGACATCAAACAGTTGATACATACACAAGGTAAAAATAATTTTGGATAGAAAAACATTATGAACAAAAGGGTTGCGAATACATATGACTGCTAATGAGAAACAATAGATACAAACACTACAAATTGTAAGAATCACAACAAAACTATACCAAAAACATTGATCTGTATTTTCATTTAATTATAAGTCAAATGGCTCATAATAGATTTTTCATCCTCCATACAATTTCAAAATATACTTAGAGGATTCAAAAGAAGTTTCAGACTTAATAATATGCTTGATACCCCTATCTGATCCTCTATTATCAACAACCCTTTTTCTATCTTATACTTCTATATTTATACAAAATAAAACCCTCTAGAAACTGTTTATAGATCCAAACATATAGGATTGAAATAGACCAAAAATAGATAGTGTTTAATTACATCATCAAAGGAGTTTTAAATGCAAATGATATGTTTCCACCTAAACAATAAACTTTAGAACAAATTGAGTTTGGCTAGCTAAACTGTTTGTATATCATCAGGACTTATCTTTGCCTTCATGTTATAGATTGCGAGCAACCTCTGTGAGTATACTCAGTCCATCTAATGCTTGTGATCTCCTCCAAAGTCTAGTGAGATCCTCCTCTATAGTTGGAACCTTTTCATGTAATTCCTAGATCTGTTTGAGAAACTTGGCATTTTATTCTTGGGCCATCTTCCTCCTTTTAACTGCTCCCTCAATGACCTGAACTAACTCTACATAGTTCATGTTTATCTATTCAAGGTCTTGTCTAATCATGCGATTGACACTCAGAAGTTGGTCATTAAGGTGATTTAGATGTGAATTCTGATCCTTATAGTGATGCAAATCTTTCCTAAGGATTGAAATCTCGGTTTCTTCTCCATTCTGCATGCTTTCATCCAAATAATTTATTTCTCTATTTATATGTTCCCCCAATGAAATTTTAGGTACTGTAATCGCGTTCTCTCAATTAAACCTTTAATATATAGAGCTTGGACACATTCCATATCTTCTTCTACACATGACTGTTTTCTTATTATTCCCTCGCTTAATACATACATGGTAGGCTTTACCCTTATCTACGAATTTATTCACTGATACATCCAAAATCGATCTAATTTTTTCTTCAATACTTTCAAGGGATTTAGAAATTATACCTTCAATCCTTCTATATTGAGTGTCTTATTCACTCGATGATTATTCAACCTCGATCATCTTTTCTTCTTAAAGCCTAGGGTTAAGAAGCTTCTTCATATTCAAATGAATCTTATTTGTAGGTCTGGTTTTAGGCCACCACTTAACTATTTCAACATTCCTGACATGAGAATAGGTCTTATTAATAATTGGAATTTCTGGCTTTGGCATGCTCATTGTTACCATGCTCTCCACAACTGAAGATTCCTCTACAAAACCTGGGGTACTAGGAGTCATTTCCACTTCTTCTACATCCGAATCAGATTTTACATTTGCATATGAAACAATATTCATATATTCAAACCCTTGTTGTACTCCACCTACATTTTTTCTCTTTCTATAACTCCTCAATTTCATTGGGGTTTCTTTCCCTTCTCGCAATTATGTATTGGTCGACTTTTTAACTTTAAAACCATACCAGAATAGAAAGTGAGGCCATTTCCATTCTCTCTTTTTCAATTCTTTATCAATCAACAATTTAATTAAACCATGATGAAAAACACCATGAGAAGTGTGGTTTGGATGATTTTTAACTCGGACTGCCATTTTTGATAAACTTTTCAATAGGTAGGAAGGTAGGTTTAACCTTGACACTCTTGCTACATGAAGAAGAAAACACAGGTGATATATGAAAAGCATTGAAAAATGACCCTCACAAGTAATATATCACTGAATAATTCTCAATATTTGTCACCATTCATCCTTCAAAGCATCTCTGTGAATTTCCCTATGCCAGTCTAGGGTTTCATGGACGACAGAAGAAATAAACCTAAATCAACTTCAAAAGCGGATTTTTTAAACCATTTATCTCCATTCATGGCTAATCCAATGGCTTCTACGATTGAATGTTCTGAAACTTCAAATCTAATAATACTGAAATCAACCCTTGTACTTGTGAATCTTTTAGCAAATTCCATAGAAACTATGACATTATAACCTGTAATTTTTTCAAAAAATTTAAACCAACTTGCATCTTTTAGCAACAGTGCGCATTTCAAATGTTCTTCATCCCATTGCATATCAACTGGCTCAAACCTATGTGGATTATCACTCATTTTCGTCATGGAAATAATGGAAAAATGTAACACCAAACTTCAAACCCGCAAAGATATGTTCATCTGCTAATACTAGGTGTTACGACATAGTTGATATGAAAACATTTGGTATTGCCATGAAAACCATTGTCATTAATGATCTATCTCATTCTGTCAACTCATATGATGATACAAACATGTGCATTGTTTCAAGATTGAGCCACGTCTTTCCTCCATTTTGCGCTTTACAAGGTTAATGATAAGTTTTGAAATTCATGGAACCCCTTTGTCATTCTGGCAACGTTTAACTTAGCCAAAGTTTAATATTTGCTTCTGGAATGTTAGTAATTAGGCTAGAGTATATTTTGGATTATTAGTCTATTAAAACAATCTAAAACCATCTAATTTATAATTAGATCCTATATGTATGGACTTTAATAAAATCACGATCCAACCATTTAACTTATAGTCTAACAAAATACATAATATAGCAAAAGATATTAGGGTTACAAAAACAAACATAAATTTTTCCTAGGACTATACAACAAGCCTAGGGATACAACTCCAATACCAACATCTGGCTCTATTTGGGGATGAAGTTCTCCCTGTGAGTCTTCAAGAAAGTGCAGACCAGATGCCTTTGACTAAAATTGAACATTATTGCAAATTAATCAAGATGCACATTTTTATACAACCATTGGGCTAGAGTCCTTATTCAAATTCTGAAAACTGCAGTGGTTTATACAATGAAGTATGATTCTCTCTGATCTTAATATGTGTAAAATTGTTTTATAGAATGCCCATTAATAGGACAGAATTTCCTCACCTTCTAAGTTTTGCAGCACAAAGGTATTGCTGCCCATAATTTTAGTAGTTTTAAAAGGTCCAAACCATAAGTTATCAAACTTTCCATGTTTTCCCTTTTCATCTCCGCGTGCATCCCATATGAGAACCATATCATTCACCAGGAAAGTGTCTTCTTTATCCCTTTTATCAAATCTTTCCTTGAATTCACATTTATAAATCTCAACCTTTTCTATCAGATCTTCTCTTTCTTGCTGCAATTGAATTATTTGAAAGATCCTTCTACTTATCTCATTTGGTTCTTCTTTTATTTCCTTCATCCATTTGATTACTGGAGAGCTTAGCTGGATAGGAAATACTACATTACTACCATAAACCAGTTGGAAAGGAGAAGTGCCAATGGATTTTTTTTTAGGTACCCGGTATGCCCAAAGGGAATACTTTAACATAGTATCCCAACCTTTTTTTTCTTTTTTCTTTTATGAGATAACATCTTTTTAATACTGCTGAAGATATTTTTATTTGTGGACTCTGCCAAACCATTTCCTTGTGGATAATAGGGTGTAGATCTCTTTAGTATGATGCCATTTCCTTCACAAAAATTGATCATGGATTTAGACTTAAATGTCAGAGCATTATTAGTAAACTCCCTAGGGAATCCAAATCTGCTCAAGATATTTTCCTGTAGAAAATCTATGATCACCGTATCAATTGCTTTCCTTGTGGGAATTGATTCTACCCACTTAGTACAAAATTTACTGACCATTAAAATCCACCTATGTTGGCCACTTGAGGGAGGATGAATCTCTCCTATAAAATTTAAACCCCACTTTTGAAAAGGAAAGTTATTTGTAATAGGTTTTAAAGGCAGAGATTGTAATTTTTGATTCCCTGCAAACCTTTGACATTCCGCATAGGATTTCTCCTGAGAATAAACATCATTAAAAAGGGTAGGCCAATAATAGCTTGATCTTATAATTTTGTATGTTGTTGCTTTCCAATACCTGTGACCTCCACATGCACCCCCATGCAATTCTGCAGTAATTGAATCAACCTTAGCCCTATCCAAACATTTCAATAACAAACATCCAGGGTATTTCCAGTATAACATTTTATCAATCAAAACACACTTCATGGCTCAGAGATTTAATGATCTACATTCAATTTTAGACAACTAAGGAGGACATTGTAAATATAGCAGAAAATAAACTATATTACTATACCACAAGGAATCAACATATTTACCATGAATCTGTTTCTTATTTTGTTCTACTAGTACACTTTCCTGTACTGACTGATGTTAACCAAATGAAGTCATAAATCTTGACAGTTTGAATATGCAAGGAGTTTAGCCAAACCCTTCCCTTTAATCAATTTAGTCGGTCTGATTTCAACATCATACTCCATAATTTTTTCTCCAACACCCCCTCTTCCCTTCACTATTAGGGTGCTGTGTAAGAATCTCCTTCACTGTTGCATTAGGTACATATGCTAAATTTTTTGAATGCAACAAATAGATTCTAAATAATTTGAGAGATTTAACTAAGGTATATTCTTGTTTTTCTAGTGTACTGTACTTAAGTTCAGAATCTCTCGAGGTCTTACTGAAAAAAGAAATAGGTTGTTCGAGACCTTCTGATTTTTTTTGTAAAAGTACAACTGGTATGCTATTTTCAGAAGCAAAGGTGAAAGTGAATAATTATTTTGAAAAGTATGGGCTTACAAATACTTGAACTTCAGTGAGAGCTTAGTTTATCCTTTCAAATGATGATTTAGCTTCAACTGTCCATTTAACCTCTTGATCCTTCTTCAACATAACTATGATTTCCTTAATGATTTTGCAAAATTCAGAATAAACCATCTTAAATTTTTTATCTTGACAATAAAATACTGAATATCCTTCTTGTTTATGGGAATACTAATCTTTAAAATGGATGCAACATGCTTAGGATATATCCATATTCCATCAACTGAAACTATATGCCCTAAAAGCCTTCCTTCTTGCATGGAAAAATGAGATTTTTTAGGATTCAGTGACAATCCAAATTTTCTACATTTAAGAAATGTTTATTTAAGATGTTTAAGATGAGCCTCATCAATTTCAAAGTATACTTCTATATCATTTATATATATTACTACAAATTTCTCCTTTTCTCCAACAAAAGCAATATCCATAGCTCTCTCAAAAGTTGCCCCAACATTCATAAGACCAAAAGGCATCTTATCATACATGAATGTTCCCCAAGGAGTAGTGAAGGTTGGTTTTTCTCTATCATCTGGATGTACTGCAATTTGATTGTACCATGAAAATCCATCAATCATTGACATCCTTTGAGCACCAACTACTTTCTGTAAAATTTGACCAATCTTCGGTAATGGATAGTTATCTTTTAAAGAAGATTTATTCAAATTTCGAAATTCTACACAAAGCCTTATCTCGCCATTTTTTTTACGTATAGGAACTCATTTTTCCACCCAAGTAGAATATATGACAAGAATAATAATCTTTGCATCTAACAACCTTTTAACCTCTTTTTCAACAACTAGTAGCAAAATAGAATTAATCCTCTTAAGTTTATGTCTGAAAGGTTTGGTATTAGGTTTCAATGGAATCTTGTGCTGAATTATGTTGGTGTCATATATCTTCAAATATTCATAAGACCATGCAAAAATATCTATAAACTCCTTTAAAATTTTAATGTATCTTTTCCTTTCTTCATTTGAGAGAGCTTTAGAAATTTTTACCATTTTAGGCTCATATTCTGTACCAATATTACAATTGATAACAATCTTTAGAAGATTGCATAGTGGAATTTGATAAGGTATCATCCTTTGAAAATAACCTTTCAAGAGGTACTAAACCTTTGTGAATGAAATTTCCCTTTAATTTAATGATATTATGATTAGCACTTGAATTTTCTGAGAATAAAGAAGTCTGATATGTTTCAATAGATTCATCTTCATCAATAACAGAAGTTGGGAATTCACCTGTAGATTCTAGAAATTTTTTAATCTCCAGATCATCATGGAATGTCACCCTCCAATGTTTAACATTATCTAGATCTGAAGGTCTGTACCTTACTTCAATGGGATATTTGAGCTGTGATACTTTTGGAACTTTAAAGTAAGCTGCTGCTAGAATCAACGCTTCATACTCAACAATATTATTTGTTGTTTGAAATTCCAGCTTATACATTAAAGAAATAATCTCCCCTCTAGGTGAAATAAGCACCTTATCTGCTCTTGCTCCCTTCTTACATGATGAACCATAAAAATACATTTTCCATACATCATCTTGAATTTCTACTTTGGTTTGAACTGTATGATCTTTATGAATTTGTAAAATACATTCACAATCATCATTTAAGTGTAACATGTAAGACCCAAAATATTCTTGTATTGGATAAATTGGATGATTAGTAGGATTCTTATTATCACTTACTAGATATGAAAGCAGTACTTCTCTATAAGAAAGATCCAATTGTAGGGTTCCTCCTACCCTTTTTTCCCATCATCTTGATAACATCATACCAAATTTAGGAGAAATATATGCTATGACCACATCCATAAGTACACTTTTCATTGGAAATTGTGTAAGGTTGACCACAATATCTTTAATGAATCCAAGACATTTTACTGCCCTATAATCAAAACCATAAAGATCATGATATGGTTTAGTGATAGTAAGCCCTAAGGCTTTCATGACTGCCTTAGGTGTGAGATTATGTGAGGCCCCATAGTATAGAAGACAATTATGCAACATTTATTTATGAATTGTAAGAATGATGTAAAATGGAGGAGGATACTAAAATTTGTCATCTGGCTGATCAAATGCCTTGGAACCAAAAATAATGGTAGGATTCTCATCTTGTGAATTTATTAAATCTGAAGGAATATAGTTTACTAAAGGATTAAGAATATTGAGAGTATATTCCTTGTATGACTGATTTTTAATAAGCTCCGTTAATGGAAGGAGAACCTTGATCTTATTAATTTCATGTTCCAAATTAAAACTAACAACATTCTTTCCAATCTCTTCTATGTCTACAACCTTATCTCTACCTCCATGTATTACATGTTTCTCTTCAAGAGGTAACCCTTGTTTTGCAGGAACATTTCTTTCATTCTTCTTACCTTGTGCTGCCCATTTTATCCCATACCTGAGACCATATGAATTTTGCTGCATCTCTTGATAAATTTTCGACATATATAACCCTTACTCAAAATTATATCTTTCCTGATAATCAACCATTTTCGCATAGTGGTAATCAGATCTAGTTAGGAAATGAGAAGAAGACCCATCATCATTTTGATCAATATCAGGCTCCTCCAAATCTTAAACTTCCCTTTCATCTATTTCATAAGACTCATTGTACTGTATCAAATTATTTTTAAAGGAAAAAACCTTGGATTAACATGCCTCCTAAACTAATTTGGGTTTTTATAACCATGATCTTGAACATGTTTGTTTTCCATTTCCAACCTACTGATTTTTGCAGATAGAGTCTTAATAAGTTTGGTCATATCATCCATTTTACTATTTGCTACTTTTGTCACTGAAGTAGATGGTGACATTTCTTTTTTATTTTTCTTATCTTCTCCATGATAATATGATTTACTTTTCAATTTATTAGCTGCCATCAAATTTCATTCCACCTCTAAGGTTGCTTCTTGCATGTTGACTAAGGTATTTTCTCTTCTTTCCCTTAGTAAAAGAGAAAACTCAAGCATCAAAATAATTTGCATAGGTTAACTTTGTAGATGTTTTAGTAGGCTTGATTTCTACAGGGAATTTACTATACATTTTATTAAACGTTTAGTAAAATTAGTGACAACTTCCCCATGTTTTCTCTTTAAAGATCCAAACTCAGTAATATAATAGATATAGTCCTTAGTATCTCCCCACTGCCTCATAAATACTTCTTATAAATCATTTATCCCATCAATTGGGTTTGGAGGAAGCTCTCTAAACCATTTCCTTACTTCTCCATATAAGATTTGATTAAAGATCCTCATCCATACATCTTGGTGTTCTATGTTTTAGTTATCAACATAGCTACAATAAGCATTCCAATGTTCTTTTGTTGTAACCTCTCCCTGACTATTAAATCTTGGGAGATACTTTTGATAATATCCACCAGGAAGAGCATTCAGAGGTTGGGGTAAGACTAGAGGAGCATATCTAGCAGCTACTATAGAATCCATCCTATTAGGAAGTTGGGATGCCATATTTGGAGTGGTTTGGAATAACGATGATTGGATTGATAAAGTAAATGGTTGTGTATGTGAAAGACATGGTATTTTGGTACCTATTTGATTAATAGGAATTTTACTAGTCAGAGGTGTATAAGGTGATAAAAAAGACTTTGAATAGTCCAACTGTTCTGAACCCAAGCTTATTTTATATCTTCAGTTGAAAAATTATTTGTATAAACTGTAAAGTTATCAACTTGACTAGGATTCTGGAATTTAGGAATTAATATGGATAAATCCTCCTTCCCTTTGTCTTTTGCAATTGTAGGTAAGTTTAAAGAGGAAGGATGATGAACAAATTCACCTGATGACTCAGAAATTGATGGATCTTGAATACTTTATGCTGTAGAATTTAGTCTCTACCTAGATCCCTCAACAATATCTAAGGATATGAAACTAATGGATGCAAAGGAGATGAAGGATTTCCCCTATTTCCTATTCTCTTGGAAGCCACTTTGATAATTGTTGACTGCTGGTGAAGGTGCAGTCTTCAAGATTTCTGATTTTTTTCACCTTCCAAAATCAGACTAAAGAATACCTAGGGAAGATATACTTTCATCTCTGCGTCCTCAGCAATGGTGCCAGAATATGTTAGTACTAGAGTTTGTACTTTACTACTATGGTACAAATCCTAGCCATCTCATAAGGTATAAACTAAAGTTCTAGGTTTTGAATCTTTAATTTTATGGTGTATAATAACAGGAAAGAAATAAAAAATGGGGGATAGAATAGTGATTAGGAATAAAACATCTACCAATAAGTACATACAAGAGATAATAACAAGGATGATGTAAAATTATAAATACTAAAAACAATAGACATACACGAGTAAGCTTTAAAAGTTATATGTATGACAACAAACAATTGATACATACACAAGGTAAAAATACTTTTAGACATAAAAAAAATTGAACAAAAGGGATGTGAATACATAAGATTGCTAATGATAAACAATAGATAGAAACACTACCAATTGTAAGAATCACAACAGGAACTATACCAAAAACATTGATATGTATTTTCATTTAATTATAAGTCAAAGTGGCTCATAATAGTTTTTTCATCCTCCATATAATTTCAAAATATACTTACAAGCTTCAAAAAAAGTTTCAGACTTAATAATATGCTTGATACCCTATCCAATCCTCTGTTATCAATAACCCTTTTTCTATCTTATACTTCTATATTTATACAAAATAAAACCCTCTAGAAATTGTTTATAGACCAAACATATAAGATCGAAATAGTCCAAAAATAGACACTATTTAATTACATCATCAAAGGAGCTTTAAATACAAATGATATATATCCACCTAAACAGTAAGATTTAAAACAAATTGACTTTGGCTAACTAAACTATTTGTAGATCATCAGGACTTATCTTTGCCTTCATGTCATATCTTGTGAGCATCCTCTGTGAGTATAGCCTTTCCATCTAACGCCCGGTATCTCCTCTGAAGTCTAGTGAGATCCTCCTCTATAGCTGGCACCTTTTCCTGTAATTCCTGGTTCTGTTTGAGCAACTTGGCGTTTTCTTCTTGGGCCATCTTCCTCCTTTTAACTGCTTCCTCGGTGACCTGAACCAACTCTGCATAGTTCACATTTATCTCTTCAAGGTATTTTCTAATCATGCGATTGGCACTCACAAGCTGGACATTAAGGAAATTTAGATGCAAATTCTGAGTCTTATAGTGATGCAAAGCTTTCATAATGCTTGAAAGCTTGGTTTCTTCTCCATTATGCATGCTTTCATCCAAATCATTTATTTCTCTGTTTATATGTCCCCCGAGTGAAATTTTAGGTACTATAATCGTGTGCTCTTCAATTAAACCTTTAGGATTTTGAGCTTGGACACATTCCATATCTTCATCTGCACATAAATTTTTTCTGCTTGTTCCCTCGTTCAATACAGACATGGAATCTTTACCCTTATCTACGAATTTCTTCATTGATACATCCGGAATCGGTCTAATTTTTTCTTCACTACTTTCAAGGGATTTATAAATCATACCTTCAATCCTTATAGACTGAGTATCTTCTTCTCTGGTGTGAAGGAAAAACACAATCCTCACAATATGGTTTTTTTCTCTTCGCTTTTTTAGAAGTTATCGTTCATTTATCTACTCCAACCTAGCATGTGGTTTAATTGATTTAGTTTCAATGATTTTCCAAAAATGATGACTCCCAAGAGTTTATCAATAGGGAAGAAACACCAACAACCACCATTATTCTTCCAATTCCTTCATACCTATTTCAAAATGCATTACACCTATGCTTGCTACAAAAGAGGTGAAATAAAAATAATATGGAAATCCATACATGATGCGAAGTATCATGAATATGCATGGTTACTATCACCAAACGTAAAATAATATTTATTTTTTTAAATACAATAAAATTAAATCTCATAATGTAAATGAAATAGAATACATTTAGTCAACAATAAATCCATTTAGGAAAGCATAATGTTTTGAACGCATAATGTTTTACTATTCAAAGGTTTCTCAACATTTGCAATGATTCATCTCTCTTCTATTGACATCTTGATCACTCTATGACATGGTTTCTTATCATAAAATCCCATTGATATACATATGGAGACACGCTCATTATGTTTGTACCCTCCTATGACATAGATACAAAACAAGTGGGTGGATATGTGCTTATACTTTCTTTTTGGTTAAATAATTTATTTCATTAATGTTAATAAAAAAAGTTGAAAAACATAGCAATAAATTAATACAAAATCACATAACAATCAAATTATAGGTATAAAGAATTTGGTTGGCTCGCTGGAAGGGTATTCCCCACCACCACCACCCTCTTTTTCTTCTTTGTTCAATTATAGAGCTAGCTATCCTCTTTCAGGAATGCCCTTATTGTTGCATGAGAGGGTTCATCTTTCTTCCATTTCATACAAACCTCAATGTTCATGCATCAATTAAACATCACATGTCCAAGGCAATCAAGTTCACAATTTGTCATGTTAAAGAAATTTAGAGATTTGAAATCATTCACTTAAAATTCAAAGTGCATCTGTCTATCTCATTTTTTTTTCATTTTATAAAAGGTTTTATATGTCGTACCATTAAGAAATTTCATAAAGCATCAAATTGCCAATTGCAATATGTCCAAGTCAAATTTTGGGGGAGGTTTCACCAACCTAGTGCTCCACAACTCAATTTTTTTAAAGCCATCCAATACTTCCACATTTTTATATTTTTAAAAATGTCTTATTTTATTTATAATAGAATTGTGAAAAGAGAGAGAGTATATACAAAGGAATCACAACATCTTTCATTATACCACTAAAATTAAGATAAATGAAGGTAAGTTATGGGATCTAAAGGTTGCACATCTTTGATCAATTTAGCACTCTTATTTATGATTTGTTGATGTATCTCATCTCTCCACATACTATAAAAATAAGACAATGACTTAGTCCTAGGTTGAAAAATAGGCTTACCTGATCTTCCATAAAATGAATAAAGTTGAAATGTGTAAAAACTTTTATAAAATGAATAAAGTTGAAGTGTGTAAAAACTTTTATATCTGAGTGAATGTAACATTAACGAGAGACCAACACTTTCTAAACAATGTAGCACACCAATAAACCCTAACCTAAAGTGAAACTGCATATTGATCTTCTTAATATCTCCAATACATTATCTCCCCTTCCACCCCCTTTGCCCCCCTTTACATGTAAAAGAGGGTGGGGAGGGGCACACAAAGGTTGGGGCTCAATTCCATAATCGAGCCCCACCTTTATGCACCCATCCACACCCCCTTACATATAAATAGTAAATAGGGAGGGTTAAGTATGTGCAATGTTTCACATTTTTTTTGTTTTTAATTTTATTTTAGCTTTTTAAATTTTGTGTTTAATTTTTCACAATTTTAACCTTATTCCTTATTTTTTTGAAGTTTCATTTTTTTTAATTTCTAATATATATATATACCTTAATTTTTTGAAGTTTATTTTTTTTTAATTTCTAATATATATATATATAATTTTTTTTTATTTTAATTTTAATTTTTCTAAAATTTTTATGTTACGAGTCTAATTTGTCTTTTCTATTTTTTTAAAGTGATTTAAAAAAATAATTTTTTTAGGTCGTGGCATTGAAATGTTTGGAATTTCAACCCCACAAAAGAAATAGTTGCTACAGGTAGCACCCTTTTTTTACCTGTGGGTTGATTTTGGCATTTGCGTTGCAACGACGTTGGATGCTAAAGCCACAGTTTCAAATTAGTTGTAATTTCATCCTTGAAAAAAATGGGGGTCCCATAGTAGCACCACTTTTCAATTTGGGGGTTTTTTATTACGATAACGCTAATTGTTAAGACTAGGGTTTCAAACAATACATAATTTTAGCCTTCGAAAAAAGGGGTGCTACTGGTAACACCTCTTTTCGATTCGATATTCGATTTATGGTTCTGATTGCCACCAATTAGCCACTGTTGAGGATTCAAAGAAACTTGTAATTTTATCCCCCCTAAGAAAAAATTTCTACCGATAACAACAATTTTCAAAACAAGTGTTGTTTTTTACTCAAAAATATGAGTTTTTACAACTAGAGTTCTCGTTTTAAGTATAAAGTTCTCATCAAGTAGTATAATGTGTTCCCCAACAATGTTTGTAAAACTAACACTCCAAAAGGGTGTTCTTTATAGACTACAAGCAATGATAGATAGGACATCGACCATTTGAGAGCCCACACTTGGCCAACTAAGCCTTGAGATGGGATCACTAACCAAGCCAAAACCCACACCTTATAGGAAATATGAGAAAGCCAAACACTAAGAAATCTATGCACTTATCTATCCTCTAGATCATTGGACACTAACCTCACATTGAGATGTGGAGATAACATTTTTTATTTTATGAAGCATTAAAATAGATGACGAAAATCATACTAAAGAAGTGGTCGACGGAAGCTCCACCCTTAATCTATCCAAAATGTCCCAAACATCCGAATATTCATTTTAAATAGTTCAAAATATAGAATGAGGCATATCAAATTTATAATCAAATGATGATCATGGAAAATAAGACCACACTCTTAAGAAAGATAACACTAATCCTTCTAGGATTGTTTGGGAGAACCCTAGATATCTTCCCATAATTAAATGTATTCCATTATCAATATATGACCCTAAAAGTGAGGAATATCCACCACATATGCACACTAAACCCTCCATATCCAAATGGGATGACAAGTTAAACCCCGTTCTTTCATGTTTCCCTCCCAAATCCAATAGGCCAAACATGTGGCAAACTGGTATGCCAACCATAGACTCTTGAAGATGAAGGACCCTAAAACTTGAAACAAATGGGATGATGAAACAATATCACATAATATAAATACCCCTTGAACTCTACCTATATTCTAAGCATAGATCACTCAACGTCAAAATGATACATGTCAAGGTGTTGAACCCTCTAGACACCTCACTTCCCACTTGGACACAAGAACAATTCCATGAATGATAACACTAATAAAAATAAGATCCCCCTTTTCTTTTGGAATAATACACACATCCCATGGAACCAAAGGAAGACCCTTCCATTAGAGGAAATTTGGGGTCTAAAATGGGCCTTACAAGAAAATGATCCAACAATAAATTCTTGTGACTTGGAATACAAGAACCAATAGAATTTCAATAAAATGACTCAACCATAATGGTTGACTTGACATATTTGTCATAAAAAAACTACTTTTTCTGTTCGTATTTTCAACATTTCTCTCTGCAGTTTTACTCAAAATTCGAGCAAGAGGACTCGTTGGAAGTGGAATTAAATTACGCATCCAACGAGTACCCACACTGCATACTTTTGATGGATCCCACTACCCCAAAAACAAGAAATACCTAAAAAAACATGATGATGATGTCATCATCACATTTTTTCTACTATATCTTGTTTTTTGGGTAGGAGTGTTCGTCAAATGTATGCAGTGTGGGTACTCATTAGATGCGTAATTTAATTCCGCATCCAAAGAGCCCTCCCACTCGAAGTTTGAGTAAAACTACAGGGAGATATGTTGAAAATACAAACATAAATAATAGTTTTTTCTTTCTTCCTCCAAAATTAATAAATATTATTTTATTATTTTAACTATTATTTTATTATTTTCCTTAGGAGGCCCATTTTAGACCTCAAATTTCCTCTAACGTCTCCAACATACTTGGACCAAATGTAAGATGGAAAAATCTACTCAAGTTGTTGAAACTAGGTTTGCTAGAAAACCAGAAAGACGAATCATAAACATGCAAAGCCTAAAGAATGCATCTAACAATAGTCAATTTCCCAATGAAAGGGAGGTCCTTATGATGCAAAATATGAAGCTTTCTTTGAAGTGAGTCTAAATACACCAATCTCACATAGATACTAGCAACATCTCACCCAATCCAAAAAGAATACCCTTGAAAATCTCACAATGACATTAAAACAAATATATGTCCAAGCTATAGGTATCCAATTCAGTGGTGAATTCAACACAACAAATAAAAAATCCATCTTATCATCACTAACCATGGACATGGAGCAAAGAAAAATGTACCCAAGCATGTGAGGGTTGCATCAATTGAACTCTTCACAACACTCTGATTAGAGAGGAGAGAATAATTCACAAAATGGTTACTAACCATCTAAACAACACATACATATGAGTATCATGGAAATCAAGCACATAAATAAATCAATAAAAAAATAAAAAAATTTAACATAATGCATTGCATAGATGAGAATAGAAACTTTCTAATATAGGGTTACAATGAGGTCAAGTCAATCCACTTTATGGATGTGGGATAGAATAAGAAATACAATAAAGAATAAAGCAAAAAATGATATAAATTATGTAGGTCTATAATCTAACTGACCAATGTATAAATCTAAGTTCTACTTTGACACACTAGCTTAATGGTTTAATCCACTAACTACATCAAGTTTCTCTCGAAATTTTACATGTTTTTCAAGACCCAAATACTTGGTGAAAATGATTGTAGTTTGGTATTTTGTGGGATAGTATTGCATATCAATAGTTCCATCTTATACAATATGTCTCATAAAGTGGCAATGTATCTCAACATGCTTGATGCACTCATGAAAGACTGCATCCTTGGCTAGTTTTAGCACCCATTGATTATAGCAAAGTAGGGGTGTGAATTCATCTTTTGCATCTTCATATCCAAAAGCATCATCCCAATCCAAACTGCCTCACATCCTCCTTTCATTGCTCCTCAATATTTTTCTTATGTCGATTAAAGGGTTACTTTCTACTGCTTCTTTCTAGTCGATGTGACTACACTTGTGCCAAGTATAAATACATGTCTAGAGGTTGATTTTTTGTCATCCAATATGAATTTTGAATATCCACACAGATTGGGAACTTTGGTTCTACTCTATAGAATGCCAAATTCAAGTGTCCCTTCACATATCTCAACACCCCATTCCCTGTAGTCCAACACTTTGATTTTGGTCTTCTTTGGAAATGAAGCTAACAATATAACTCAAATCAAACCTAGTGGTTTTAAGATATATCAATCTACCCACTAGCTTCCTATAGAATAACTCATTCACTACCTCAAAGTTGGTCTTAGCTGAAAGTTTCAACTCTTTCTCCATAGGTGTAAATGAGATCTTGCAATCTATCATTCTAAACTTGTGAATCAAACTCCTGGAATATTTTGTTTGTGAGACAAAAATGATGCCACCTATTTTCCAAACTTCTACACATATATAGTAATATATGAGGCCTAGATCATTCATCTCAAAATATTTACTCATGTTTGATTTTATCTATCCAATCATGTTTACCTCACTACTGGTAATAATGATCTCATATAAATAAATTAATGGTAAGATGACATCATTACCACTTCTTTTGACATATAAGTTTGCATGTAAAGGATCTACTGAAACCCTTTCTCAACTAAGTACTTAACTATATTTATGTATCATACCCTATGTGCCTACTTCAAGCCATATAGAGCCTTATTTAATCTATCATAACTAAGTGATCCTTCCCTGAAACCTCATATCCCTATGGTTGATAAACACATACCTCTTCCTCCAAATATTCATTGAGGAAGGCACTCTTCACATCCATCTGATGGACTTGCCAAACACACTATGTTTCCATGGATAGAACTAGTTGAATAGTGCTCATCTTTTTTGTTAAAACAAAGGTCTCCTCATAATCAATGCCCTCCTGCTAAGAGAACCCTTTAGCTACCAACAATGCATTGTACTTGTCAAGTGTGTTATCTACCTTGTACTTGACCTTGTACACCCATTTGTAGCCAATGGGTTTCTTCACTGGTGGAAGTGCCATCAAACTTTCATGTTTAGTATCCATTGAATTCTCCAATTTAGGTATCCCTTTTCTTCATTGAATGCTTGTGGCTCAAACACTAAACATTGGACATAAGAGAAAATTTAATCGTGTTAGTTTTTTGTTTACTCTTCTTCTCAATGATCATCCCTCGATAATTTTTGTTGCTCGAATATCTCCAATGGTGTTGTGCCACCACTTGGGTCTCTTCTTAGGAACCTCCTGATCCAATTTTGTATTAGAACTAGAACATGGGTTGCTTGTACATGTGTCACCATAATGCTGATTTGATTTATGTGGATGAAAAACTACCAAAGTGGGTTTTGGAGACTCATCATAATGTTTAAAATCTTCCTCCCTTTCAAGTAGATATAAATAAATATGAACACCTTAATCCTAAGCCATGGTGGGTAGCTCCACGGTAATTTTGAACTCTAAAAATATGGAATGGTCCAACTTCCCCGTCAACCATGACATCTATACTAAAGTTCATTTGATTGGTTTCCACATCAATCAACCTGCAGGATTTATGAATGTCAGTGTACCTTGTAAGCATTTATTTATTTCTCTTATGTTCTAGATTGGTTATATTTTCATTTGGAATCCAACCATATGCGATAGAACCAAACCCATCAATATTTTTTACTCTATCCTTCCTCCCATACCATTCTTCCTTAGGGGTCTTCTACTTCACCACCATCATTAGATATTTGTTCAACAAATATACTACTATGAACATTGCCTCAACCCAAAACCTGTTGGGAACCAACCTGCTTTGCATCATATAATATGCAATATTCATGAATTGTGTGATTCCATCTCTCAACCACTCCATTTTTCTATGGAGTGTAAGGTGTATTTCATTGTATTTAGATCCCATGTGCAACACAAAAACGTTTGAAGTCTTTCAAGAAAAAATCAACACCATTATCGAACCTAAGAGTGGTTATAGAACAACCAAATTGTTTTCTACTAGTGCTTTAAGATTTTGAAACCCATTAAACACTTCAAATTTTTAATTTAAAAAGTACACTCTCATCTTCCTACTATAGTCATCAACAAATAGAAGGAAATATCTAGAACCAGTGATTGACGTCTTGTTAATTGTCCCATATATGTCTACATGAACTAGTTGAAGGACTTTACTTTCTCTCCAAGATTTTCCTTGTCAAATGGAATTTTCTTTTGCTTCCCTACCTATAAATCTCTGCATACTCCTTGAATATTTTGTTGGATGTATGGAGCCCATCTACCAAATCCTCTTGAGCCATTTGAAATAGGTAGATGAGGTTGAGGTGTCCATATTGTTAATGCAAAAATTTCTTAATGTTTTATGCACTCTTGGATGATAATGGATTCTCTCTAACCTGTCTAATGTCGACTAGTCAAAATAGTCCATTTTTTTCCACACAATTAGCAATAGTCGTATTAGTCTCCTTATCAACTACATAGCATTTGTGATCACTAAAGTTGACATCAAGCTAGGGCCAATGTCTCATAAGTTTGACTAACTAATAGAAAATTAAGCTCCATACATGGCACATAATGCACATTAATGAAAATGAGCATGTTACCTCCAAAGGACATGTATGCATTTCCTTTTCGAATGACCACTTACACTTAACCACAACTTAAGATCAATGAATATCTAAAGACACTGGGAGTACACTTTGTGAACTAGTCTCGTCTGTTGGTGAAATGGCGAGATGCACCTAAATCAATGTACCAAGCATATGGCCTATGGTGATCTATTAGATGATTAACCATGAATACATAGAAGGTTGAATCCTTTGTATCTTCTATGACACAAGCCTTCTGTTGAGGCCCTCCCTGGTTAGTTTTCTATTTAGCCAACCTCTTTTTACAAAAATCATTCATATGGGAAACCTTGCTAAATTAATGACAAGTTATGATATTCTAACTATGTGTGCATAATTTCCACTAGCTTGACTTTACTCCTTGGTCCATTTACCTTTTCCATTTAAATTGGCGGCAAAGGCCTATTCCAAAATCTTGGTCTCTACCGAATTGTTTCTTCCACATATCTTGTTGTAAGAGCTTAGTACAATCTCATCAAACTTCAATTCAACACCCATAGAGATTATGTCCATATTCTCAATAAAATTATCATAAGAACAAGGCAGGATCTTTAGCGTGATCACCACCTTGTATTCTTCTTCCATCTTGTGCTCAATGTAAGCTAATTTTTCTCAAATATATTTGATATTAATAAAAAGATATTTCAATGGGGAATTATCATCCATCGTAATCAAGAATAACATGCTTATCAGGAAGGATCAACCCTTATCAAAAGATCTCATGCAGTTCTCTCCATTGCTTCCAAATGGATGTTGAAGTCTTCCTACTCTATATTTCAATAAGCATAGCATCTATCATGGACAATTTAAAAAGAATTAATTGTTTCTCTGTCTCTCTCTTCAAACTTGTCATGGTATTTACCCACAACTGTGGGGTGAGTATCGTTACTTAAGACAATGTCAAACATGCATTTGCACTAAAAAATGGCTAACATATGTTACTTCGACACATTATAGTTCTTTCCATAGTACCTATAGCTAGGGTCCAACATGATGTTGGTCAAAGAGACCATAATGATAAGTCACAAATGCACTAGAAGGATTTGAAACACCATAAAATGTTGAAAACTACCCAACAATACCCCTAGATATTGGCTCTGAATCACTATAGAAACCATCTATCTATGATCAAACACACATATTTCTAGTAAATATACCAACAAACAACTTTAAAACTCATAGATTTTGATGAATTTGCTCGAAAATCAACCCAACAAACCAAAAATATTCCCTCAAACAATGGAAAATACACAAATATTTGTAGATATGCTTCAAAACAACTCAAAACAACTCATATATGCCAAAAAACCAACATCACAATGGTAAGTTTTTCCTTGGATCTACTAACAAATTGTCAAATGGGGCCAAATAAGTCAATCTACCCCCCCAATATGTGTGTGTGTGTGTGTGTGTGTGTGTGTGTGTGTGTGTTTTGTACAATTTCATACGGTTCCCTACTGTCGATAAAGTTATGTACAATGATATGAATCCATACGATTTTGTACAATCGCATTGCTTCAAAATGAAAAAAATCAAGATAGTACCTAGTTTCAACGAAACCCTTTCATCTATTTGATGTGCTATGCTAGAAATTCATTGATCTATCTCTTCCTGCAATAGTCCCCAATTCCTCATTCTCCACATATTCGAGGTTCTAACTGAGCTTTGATACCATATCATGCAAATTGAGCATACCATGGAATCAAGAAATAAATCAGAAGAGTTATCACAATGTATTGCATAGATGAGAAAACAAAAGCTATCTTATATAGGGTCACAATGAGATTGACTCAATCCACTTTATGAATGTGATATAGACTGAGAAACACAATAAAGTATAAAAACACAAAATGATATAAACTATGAACTGAGGAGCTAGAGGGAACTCTTGATGAATAGAGAAACACATAAAAACTTATGGGGACAAGGAATTATTCACTCAGAGAAAGGTCAAAGCATTGGTGAAGAGAGTGTTCACCATGGCAATGCGGTGCGGTCCAAAACCCAAAAAAGTTAGCATCTCCAAAATGAAAGACCGATCAACCTAAATTATAAACCTTGTTAGAGTTGGATTTTGAATAAACAGATTGTTGGTCAATCTCTGAAGCCCTCTCTAATCCCTCTCATGTAGAAATCATAGTGTCAAGAATGAATATCCCCTAAACAAACCCAGTATGTGCTTGACACACCCCATACCATTCAACTAAATGAATCCTCAAGGTCGACATCTTAGAAATGATATTATATGCAACTATGAGAAAAGTGATAGGTTTTCAACCCCTAATAGAATATATAACTGCATTGAGAAACTTTGAAATTCGATCTAAAGCAAATACTTCAAAAGACAAACAATAAAAATCATCACCCATGGTGTTTGACATGTCCTTATAAAAAGCACATGGAAGTCCATCCATACCCGACAACTTGCCATTCTACATGAAATTTAAAGCAATATGAAGCTCCTCCCTTGAAAAAACTATATTCATTTTGTCTCGATCAACTCTAGAAATCTTGTATTGGGAAACCTTACAACAAACATCTCTTGCACCCACCAACCCATATGTCAAAGCATAAGGAGAATTTTTTTTTTGGAATGACAACTAAACATACTTCTCACAACAAAATTTCCAACTTGATGAGAACCCTCTAGAGTTCTCATTTTTTAAAGATTGCATTTAGTGGTTATTTTTACCCCAATTTCAAAAGGTAGTGCTCTTGGAATCACCCATTTTGTCAATGTTAAAATTACAACCTTTTGCAACCATGACCTTAGATTCTCGTAATGTCGAGAACAAAAACCTTAAAACCAACCCTCAAATTGAAACCAACACTTCCAAAATCATCTTTTGTTTGGTTGAAGTTGGTTGGCATGGTGTTAAAATTACAATATTTTGCAATTATAGTCTAAATTCCTGTAATGTTTTAAACAAAAACCTTAAAATCAACCCCTTAATAAAAAAGCAATGCTCCATATTCTCATATTTTCTTGGTTTAAATTACAACATTTTCTAACCATGACTTTAAATCCTTATAATATGTAAAAATAAACTTTAAAATCAACCTCTAATCATAATTAAAACTATAATCGTAACAACCAACACTATTGCAAACAAAATCTTCAAACCAACCACCCAATCAAACAATTTTTTTATTAATAACATTATTTTTCAAACCTAAAAGTAAACAAAATAATAAAAATTATTTAAAAAAAACACCAAAAAGAAAAAAACATTGGAAAAAATAATACCAAAACCAAGAGAAAACATAGATTTAAAAAAATAAATTATATGAAAAAAACCAAACAAAACACACATTGTTTAAATTTATTATATATATAAAAAAGACATAATTAATAAAAACTATAAAAAGTAAAGATTTAAAAAATAAAAGTAGGGAAGATCACCTCAACCTCTTCACTCGCCCACCTTTTCCAAAAATAAATAAATTATTAGTAAAACTAAAAATTAAATGATAAAAAGACATTTAGAAAAACCTTTGTTTATTAATTTTTCCAGGGTTTTCCCTCCTCCCATATCATCATTTCCCCTCTACAATTGTAATGCGAGGGTTTGCTTTTGTTTTTTTAATAGAATTTTAGTTTTTTCTTAAATGTTTACTTTTTTTTCACTTTTCCTATTTTAAAAACAAACATTTTTAAATTATGTTTTTTAAATGTTTAATTTTTTTTCATTTTTTCTTTTTTAAAAACAAACATTTTTAATTTTTTTTTTAATCATTGTTTAATTATGTATTTTCCCTGAAGATTTCCATCTTATGTTTTTCTTCTTTTTCAATATATATGTTTTTTTTTTCTAATTGTAGTGGTTTTTAAGGTTATGGTTTAAAAAATCTAGTAATTTTAAGTCTAATAAAAGTAATTTTAGTAGCACTTCATTTCAATTCAAAGGTTGATTTTAAGATTTTGATTGCAACAATATAAGTTGTTATGGTTTTGACATCAAACAGGTTGCTTTAGTTTTGAAAAAAAAATGGTGTTACTAGTAGTACCATTTTTTTATTCAATAAGTTAATTTATGGATTTTATTTGCAACATTAGGAGTTTTTAAGATCATTGTTGAAATAAGTTGTAATTTTAAACTAGAAACAAAAGGTTGATTATGGAAGCACCATTTTTGAGGGGTTGAATTCAAGGTTTTAGTTCAAAACATTACAAGGATTTAAAGTAATTGTTGCAAATGGTTGAAATTTTAACCATAAAATAAAAGGTGAGTCTAAGAGCACCATTTTTCAAGTCATGGTTCATTTTAGCGTTTTTGTTTGAAAGAGTATCGAGATTTAAGGCCATGGTTGCAAAATGTTTTAATTTTGTTAGGTTTTTTAAATTTTTATGCCAAAAAACAAGATTATCACTGAAAGAATGACAAACACAGTAGCACAAAGAGAACATAAATATTTATCCTAAGAAACACTTATGGGGGAGAAAACCTAACAAAACTTCCTCGATGTAGAATTCAACCAACTACAGTGTAAGACCCCAAGAATAAGACTAGTTTCTTCCTCTCTCTCAAATGGACTGCTTCTTCTCTCTCTAACGAACTTAGGCTTGAGTGTTGAGTGTGTCCAAATGAGGGAGGCACCTCACCTATTTATACTCATCAGGTGAGTGACCTAATAACCCAAAAAGGTCAAATTATCTCTCCAACTAGCACCGACTTACCTAGGGAGACTCAAAACAACATTTATAAAATACTTTTGTTGGTACTATTGACGCAACTTAAAACAAAGGTTTTACCTCAAGAATTTTACATGACCAAGTACATCAATGACATCTCCAAAAGGAGGAATAATAAAAATACAATAGAATATATTCCGAAGTTACATTTCTTTAACACTCCCTCTTAATGAGGAAGGTATTCTACAACATCATCAACAAATACAACAACTGTACCACTGATTATTGAATCTATGTCACCAGAAGTTTTGGAACAACAACAACATCTTGTGTTTGAATCATCAACATCAGTATATATCATCATTAGCATCATCTTGGAACATCATCATGGAGTAGCATCATGGACCATCATCATCATCAACAACATGGAACATCATCATCACATAACATCATCATCATGGAACATCGTCATCATGGAACATCATCATCACGAAACATCATCATCATGGAACATCATCATCATCATCAACATGAGCATCATTATCAATATGTGAGTACTAGAACATCATAATCATCTGAAACATCATCAGTATTGGAATACCAGAACATCATGAGAGACAACATGTTAGTGCTAGAACATCATCATCAACATGTAAATGATGGAACACCATCAACATGTGAATGTTGGAACATCATCGTCATCATTACATGTGAATGCTAGAACACCATCAACATCAACATGAGAATGTTTGAACATCATCATCGTCAGCACGAGAATGTTAAAACATCATCAACAACAACATGAGAATGTTGGAACATCATCATCATCATCATCATCTGGAGAAACACTATGGTGGGCACTCTAGTAGATCGAATATGCCTTGTCTAAATTAATAATCCTTTTGAACCAATGAATCCTAACCATACATACCAATCTACTTGGGGACCAAACAAGACTTTTTTGACTTACTAATCCTTTCGGACCAATAAATCCTATTCATACATACCAATCCCCCTAGGATCAACTATGCCTTGTCAGCACTAACATACCAATCCCATTGGAATCAACCAGGCCTTCTCAGACTGATATACCAATCCTATACCGAGCTGCCACAACACTACTACAGGAAACTGCATCATCATCATCACTCCCTCTTACAAGGGAGGTCATTTCGGACTACACCAATATTGTCTTGAAAGTATTCAAACTTTATTCAAGATAGAGGCGTAGTCAACATATCAACAACTTGTTCCTATGTAGGAATATACTAGAGATTTACAGCTCCCTTCTGCACCATATACCGGATGTAGTGATACTTTATTTCTATGTGCTTTGATTTGTCATGGAACACCGGGTTTTCTGATAGCTTGATACAAATTTGGTTATCACAGTATATCCCATTCACCTCTATCTTGGTATCAAACAATCATGTCAACAAATTGCAAATAAATACTACTTCCCTACAAGATGAACATGTCGCAATATATTTAGCCTCCATTGTACTAAGAGAAACACTATTATGCTTTTTTCTAGGCCATGAGATCACACCTGATCCCAAAATGAAACAACAAGTGGAGGTATTCTTTCTATCTCCAGTAGTACATAGCCAGTCTGAATCTGCATAACCATGTAATATGATCTCACTACTAATTAGAGGAAATTTGGGGTCTAAAATGGGCCTTATAAGAAAAAGTGCCAAAATAAGTTTTTGTGAGTTGGAATTCAAGAACCAATAGAATTTCAATAAAA
>LPNX010288910.1:711362-736184 GCA_001517045.1 Pseudotsuga menziesii
TATAATTTTTCCAAAACTTAGGCTATTTTTTAATAGTTTAATTGGAAAAATGGATTTTGTAATAAAAGTGGGACAAATAATCAGTTTCAGTCATGTAGGCGCTCATTTTCAAGCTAAGAGCACCATGTAAACCCATGGACCCACTATTTCCTAGTTTTGAGTAATTTTCCATCACTCAGGTCAGAAATCCCCAAAAATCAATTCTTGATTATTTTAATTAATAAATTGATGAATAATGGAGCAAATCCAAAATCATAGATCAATGGATTCTCAACCAATTTGATTGAAATCAGTCAGATCTGAAGCAGATTGACTGGATCTGACAAATCCTTGACTGAAGGAGGTGATCAAATCAGATCCAGAGTTGATCTTCAGCATCCTTTATGGGGAATTTCGCCCTCCCTCTCTCCTTCACATGTTTTTGGCTCATCTGGATGAGTTTTGGTGGATGCTTCAATCAACAGGTTGAGGTGTCAATCAAATCAACCACCCAATTGACAGTTGCACTCAATGAGACTCAGATCTGGCTCAGCTAGACACAGATCAGGCATTGATGGACTCTCCTTCAGCTGATTTGATGTGTCTCCTTGGGATTTGTGCCCCCCTGGGATGGATGTCCTGTATTTTGTATATATCTAGGCACAGCTCCCTCTTCCAAGCCAGTTAGAACTAGGATTGAGGTGTTGCTGCTATTGTACTGTTGTTATTGTTCATTTGAAATAAAGAGAAGCTTTGGAGGCAAGACGGTGTTGTGCCATTGTTTGTGTGGATGATCATTGCCATTATTTTACTTAGGTAACCTGTATATGTGTTCATGATTTTCTAATTGCTTGTAGATCCATTGTTAAGATTGATAATAAGCTTATTATAATCTTGATAGGAAAGGTGCTTTTCAATAAGTTTATTAGCCATCTCTTTCCTTTGATGCATGTTTAGAGATCTAGATTCAGCATGTCCTATAAGCTTATATGCATGTTATTTTGAATCTCTGTGTATGTACTAATCGGATCTCACAAGTTTTTCGGCAAGTTTTTGGATTTCAGCTGAGCTGCAGGTTCCTACATTGGAGAGGATGCTAATCTAGTTTGCTTCTTCACTCTCTCTGAAACCTTCCAAAGGCATAGTCCCTCGACATTCCACCTGAAAGCTCCACTTTGGATCTTCAAGGAAACCAGCATTTCTCTCCTGCTCTTCCTCCCTCAAAATCAACTCTTTTACCCGGTTACTTTGTTCATAGCTTTGATTTTGTTTATATCTATCATCTTAAAAGTAATTTCAACATAGATCTATCATTTCAAATCCCATAGTCTAGATCTTGCTCTTAAAAGGTTTCATAAGCTTTCTAGATCTAACTTTAGGGAAATCGTCCTTTTCTGCATGCAATTTTAATGAAAATCCGTAGCTTGCTGTTAAGGTAGTTTCATTTGTTGTACGTTAAAATTTCATATTCTGCAATTAAAGTGCACATATTATTGGCTACCCAAAAGGCAAGCCAAGATCCCAAGGAAAGCCTACTTTCCTTGGTTCCGGTTTTCCCCTTTTAACTAGTTTTCAGCTTATCCTTTTTTTGGTTAAAAGTGAGCTGACCCAAAGGTACTTTCAGAGTGCTTTTGGGCATATTTCAGTCTGATATGCTTGCTGGTTTTTAGCAGGTTTTACAGAAAAGGAAGGAAGCTGCTGTTCGGAAGTGGCCTCAGGAGAGTTCAAATCCCCCCAGGGGTCTCCCATTTGACTAAAACCTTTAATTTTCGCACTTTGTAATCTCTTGATTTCATTCCATATAAGGATCAAGAGGAATTATATCAGTTCTCTGATATTGTAAACGCTGTTAATAATAATAAAAATTTGAATAGGCTCTTCCAAGCCCTTTCCCCATCCCCCCTGGGGGGATTTGCGTCGGTGTCCTTTTTGTTGATTTTTTATCATTTCTTTTCAAACTAGCATTGATCTAATATGCAGGGTAGTATACTTTATTCCATCATCAATTTCATATTCCATATTTTATATTTCAAAGTAATCGTAATACTTACCCCACGATTTCCCGATTGACCCGAAAGGGGAAAGAGATTCGTGGTAGGACTAATTAGGAAACTAGAATTGTGTATATGTTTTCTTTTCTATCATTTGTTTTTCAGATATTATAAAATTAACCCCTCCTCGATTCCCCGATTGAGATCCACTTGGATCGAAAGAGGTTCCTGGAGGGTTTTCTTTTAAACAAGAACACCCATGGTAAAATTTACTAAAATTGACAAGACTCCGGTGTGTATGCTCTACACTTGGTTGCGGTTCATCTGATCAATCAAGCTGTATCAAAAGCACTTGAGTGACTAGTATAATTAGGACTCACTCTCCCAAATTAACAAACCAACGGGTGAAAATCCAACACCTAGATCAAACCATCATGGTGGCAAAATACCCAAAGGAAGCGGGAACTTCTGAAAAGTGACCTCGAGGCACTGATCTCTGTCACACCCTAACGGGTGCGTTATGAACAATAGCCCCAGAAAATCCATTCATCCCACATATTCCTTGCGGGTAGCCGTGAAGGTTTAGTTTTGGACATACTCCAAGTACTCTCGAGTATATCTGGAGTCCCCCCCTTCGCCTAATTGTAATCAACTCACACCTCAAATTTAACTTAAAATGTACCAAGAGGCAATCGCAAAACATTCACTCCAAGCACATGCAAGTACATTGATCTTATTTTTTGACTCCATTCTAAGGCACTGGTTATTTTCTTGCTTTATATATATATTGTGTCTCAGCATTGTGCTTTCGTGTGTTCATTTTTGTATCTTGCCATCTTTGATTGTCTATAGTTAAATCTCAAACTCCTAAGTAACTCAATATGTTTAACATCACCATACTAATTAATTATCCTTAGTAACTTAATAGGGTCTACCCCCCTTGGCTTCGTTAGGATTTGAACCTAAACGAAGGAGTCAAGAACAAGGTGACAGCCTTGACTCGAGACTTTCCCCCAAGGACACACCGAGTAGCTTGAAGATTTCTGCCACGTGACCCAGGTGTGTGAAAGGCGGCAACACCTGTTACTACCGTCCTCACGATTGGAAATGATTCATAATTCAAATGAGCAAGTATTATATGCCATAGCTCACATGGGCTAATGGTACCAGTTGTCAAGGTCAAATCTAAGCGTCCCTTCAATTTGTAGAGTCCTCATTCTTCAATTCCAATTACGACCACATCATCTATTGTATTTCCTGTCAGCCACATGAGGAATTCACCATCTTCAAAAGAAACTCCGAAACCTTTCTTATCTAATGCTAAGAAAGAAAGGATATTCTTTTTCAAACCTAGGACATATAGAACTTCTTTCATCTTCATGGAATTTATGGAATTCAACTTATAAGAGGCTTCTCCCATTCCTTTGATGGCATACGGATAATCATCTCCAAGATTCACTTTGTCTGGAGAGTCTTTCTAAATAAGACATGAGAGGGAGTCTTTGTAACCTGTCATGTGTTGGAGGCACCATTGCCTACAATCCAAGTTCCACTTCCATGTGAAATTGAACATGTGAGAAATGAAATTGACATTTTATTCAATGGAGTATTCATATTCATTGGCCTTCTCTTCAACAGGGTCATCATCTTCGACTGCATGGGAGTGAAACCTCTTATTTCTCTTCTTGAATTATTCTTCTTTAAGGGGACAATTTCTTGCAATGTGTCCCAGCGTGTGACATGTGAAACATTCAAAGGATGAGAAATCCTTTTTGGTCCTTGTGTTCCTTTGAAATCTTTAACTTATTTTATGATATTGATCACGATGCTTTCTTTTGTTCTTTCCTTTCTTTGTATGTGCTTCCAAAGCTTGATCTTCGTTGTCATTTAATTTTTCTTCTTTGTTTTCTATCCTTCCTTCTTATTGAACTTCATCTTTAATGAATCCTTTTAGGTCATGTTGTTCAAGAATAAGAATGACTCTATACTTTTGTGCTCTGAAATTCTTAGCTCCTTCAATATTTTCATAAATCTTGGTATTGTTTGTCATATTTAATGAATGAGAACCTAAAATGGAAATATAGGAAGTATAACTTACTGATTAGAATATCATTCTTGGAACCTGCTTCAGGAAGACTTCGGGTTTGATAGGGAAACCCTAATTTTACAACTTGGAGGTCTTGAGGATGTGAGGGGATAAAAAAATTGTCTCCCTAAGGATATCAAAGTAGTGACATCCTTTGTCTAAAAATATGGACATAACTTCAAAAAAATATGATACCCTAGTTTCTCTTGGCAGCAGTGTTCAGGAAAAACATGAAAATTCTCAAATCTAGAATCTATCACCATAGAAAGATGCACCCTCCTAAGGTGAATTGGATTGGCCTTATTTTTCAGCTGAACTAATAAGGGAGTTTCCTAGAATAAAAAACCCTATCTTATTGAACTGTTAAATTAGTTGTTGCACAATGACTTCTTTCATGTTGGCTCTGATACCATGTTAGATTTTTAAAAGTTGTATGCCCCAAAACAGGAAGATCATTGAAAGAATGACAAGCACGGTAGCACAACAAAAACAAAATATTTATCCTGGGAAACCCTCGTGGGGGAGAAAACCCAGCAAAACTTCCTCGACATAGAATCCATTCAAGTACAATGTAAGACCCCAAGATTAAGACTAGATGTTTTCTCTCTCTTAGATGGACTACTTCTTCTCTCTCTAGAAAAATTTCTTGAGTGTTGAGTGTGTCCAAGTGAGGGAGACACCTCACATATTTATACTCATCAGGTGAGTGACCTAATAACCCAATAGGGCCAACTTGTCTCTCCAACCAGGGTCAAATTTCCTAGGGAGTGTTGAGCCGCAAAAATACCACATTTTATTCATCATTTCACGAACTATTTATCATCTTATTCCATTATATCCTTCCATAAAACCATTAATATTCACCACTTTCATAATAAATATGGGTTTATATTACCATTTTCCAAATCATTTATTTTGAGTGTTTTGAGTGAATTTATGGTTAATTATTGAGAAAAATAACATACTTTCATTATAATTTAAAGTTGGGTGAGTTTGGTGATGTTTACAGGTGTATTTGAAGAGTTTATCAAGTTCAAAAATCACTACCTAGCTTCATATTCGAATTTCATCATCAAGGTGTGGCCTAATTTCAAGTCACGGGGACTTCACTTAGTGAACCTCTCACATAGCACATGCGATCGTGGGATATTAAAGAATACCCTTAATTTCCAAAGATATTGACCCAAAATCTTTTTTTTGAAACCCCCTTCCAATACTTAAAACCTCCTCCCCACCCCTTTTTATACCTCAATCCTTATAAACCACCCTACCCACCACCACCTTAAACCCATCATCCCCCCAATACTTGCAATATATTGGTTCATTTTTTGATAATTTTAAAACCCACAATATGAACTAACGTGATAGGATATTGGTCAACAAGTGAGTCCCCCGTGTTTCAAGTAGAAGATCATGGACATGTGGAGAGAATATCTCATCCAATATTTGGTTGAGGATTTTAAGGGATGAGTTGTAGATTTGTTGAGGATTTGGGGGGGATGAGTTGTCTATTTGTTGAGAATTTTAAGGGATAGGTTGAGAGAATAGTGGATCTGTAATTATGATTACTTTATCTTGAATTCATGTATGAATATGAGGGCTCTCTCCTTATTTTGGTTAGAGGCCTCTCCAGTGGTTTAGAAGTAGAGAATAATTCAAAGTTAGTCATAGAATAGGATTTCTGATTGTTATGTAATAGAAATTATACTTAATGCACATCTTTTGATTCCTCCATGTTAATATAGATTTTCAGGAGTTTCTTTTTTATGAGTTCTTAGTATAGAATTTCAGTTAATTTCTTTCTTATGAGTTCTTACTATAGAATTTCAGTTATTTCTTTTTATACATTTTCAGTATTGATTTTATGTAAGCTCACAAGTTAATTTCGATTTCTTTATACCAGTTTATTTCATGCAATTTCAGTCTTGCTTTATTAAGTTCATTTATGCAATTTTATGTTTTTTGTAATTAGATTTATTTCCATCTAATTTCCTGTTTTCATAACTTAGATTCAACTTCAATTATAGATTAAGTTCAGCGACAATCTGCCCCTGCATATATTTTGTTTTTGCCTCACAAGTTTACGCTCTCTTCAGGTTGATAATTAAATCGTTGGAATTCTATTATAATTTGTTTAATGGTTTTACCTAACATTTTGGCGATGTTGTCGGGGAGGTGCTAAAAGGAATCAGAGTTTAGATATGTAGATAATTTGTTTCAAATTAGACAAAAAAGGGGAGGAGAAACTGTAAGACGCAAAGACAAATTCACCATGGAATTTTCGTGGTGTAACAACCAGACGCATCCACTTTAGTGGGTTGCCCCAAAGCCTTGATTGTTTTTTTCAAAGTGTTTATTTTCCTACAAGTTCTTTTATTTTCTACAAATGCATGTTTATTTTTCTGCAATTATGAATTTTTTTTTATGCAAGTTTTGATTTTTTATTTACAGTTTTGTAGTGTAAAGTTTGGATTGATTTCGTTTTTTGGCGCCTTTGTTTCATACTAACTTGCTTCTAACTTTGTAACTGATCTTTTTTTGTTTTGTATAGGTTTTTATGCACCTTTTTATTTCTGTTTTTTTATACTTGTTTCGTGCTACTGTTTTATGCTTGTTGTGTATTCGTTTTTTCTAGTAATTGATTTGATTTCAGTCAAATGATTTTAGGATGAGCATAAGTTTAGATCAACTCTCTCAACTCTTAGCAGAAGCAGGGATCTCTTCTTCTCAAGAAAATGAGATCTTGATAGCAGCTAAAAGATTTACTACTCCTCCTGAAGAAAAAGAAGAATCGACAGTTGAAGAATTATGCACATCATATGAGGAGCAATTATGTGAGAAGAAGATCGAGAAGGATGAAGAAGGGGTCTTGGGTGATTGAAGTCATGAAGAATATCCTGCAAACAAATGTTGCATCGAACAATGTTTTCAAGTAAGTACTAGTTTAAATCAGTTTTGTTTTTGTCTTTTTAACTTACCTCTTCAGCATTTAGTTTCACATGTTTTTATAGATCCTAGATTTCATTTTGTAAAATTAGATATGAATTTCTATTTAGTTTTGTTAGATAGATGGTTACATTGGAAATAATTTTATGTAAATAATTTTTAAGTTTCAATTAGACTAGGTAGGTTTTAGTTGAAAATTAGCTTTGTTTTAATTTATTTTTTAAATTTTATTTCTAAATAGTCTTAATTACTATTGTTTTTTAATTTTGTTAGGAATTAAAATTTTAATCTTTTAAATTTAAATCTTGTTTTAAATCTTTTAATTCTAAATTTAAATTTTGTTTTTAAATCTTTTTATTCTTAATATTGTTTTAAATCTTTTAAAATCTTTTTTTTTCATTTTTCATTTAATAATTTTCTAAGTCATCCTAGAAATAAAAAAATCTGCATTAAGAATTAGTTTCTTTTAATAAGAATAAAGTAAATTAATTAATAAACAAATATAGATATCATTATTTAGATTTTTAATCTTTTGATATTAAAAATACCTTTTAATTTTTTACAAAGCAATGTTTGGTTATTTTAAATGTTAGTTTTAGTTTTTCTATAAAAATAGATCTATAAATATTAAAACATTTTAAAAATTTAGATATTCAACATTAAAATTAAAATATTAAAACATTTTAAAAATTTAGATATTCAACATTAAAATTAAAATATTAAAACATTAATCTATGCTTATTAATAAAAAGAAAACTTTAAGAAAAATAAATAGACCCTTCTTATATAGAACATTAGATATTAGTAAAACTTAAAAAAACAAATAATAAACATTATAATTTATATCTGTAAATCTCTAAACGTATTAAAAAAAAAAAAGAAAAAAAAAATTAATAAATAAAACAGAGCCTTTTCAGCGCCTGCAATCAGCTCTCCATGCACAGCCTGCAAACAGCTCTGCAAACAATCCACCCTCCAGCCTATTTCTTCAGCGTACCTTCCGACACCTACCTTCCACTATCATTGCTACCCACAATTAAGAAAATCAGGCATCCTACCATGTTAGTGATGTAGAGGATAGAGAGGACAGGTCAGTTACCAACAATATCAATATAAACGAAAATGCCTGTGTGACTCAGTCAAATGGGCACAGAGAAAATCCTGAAGATGTCAGTGATCATTCTGAGTCTGGGAAGATGGTCAATAATCAAACTAACAATGAAGTGTACAGAGGCTGGAAAGATGGTCAAATAAACAGACAGAATGGCCATAGTGAACGGTAGTGTAACAGAGAGGCAAAGAGAGCTCGAGAGACTGTTGGAGCACCGGGCGGTTTCAGACCTCTCTCATCGCAATCTTATACAGGTTAATAATTTGAGTTAGGGTTTAAAGTACTGGGATCGCATTTATTTTATTTTATTTTCTCTGGTACAAAGATGCACAAGGTAAGTGAGTGTGGCTGCTATTTTTTTAAGAAGTTTTTCTTGCAGTTTTATAATATCTCTTCGATGCACATCTGCTGAAAATGAACCTGCAATAACGTTTTCTCTTCATCTTGTTTCTCTGTTTCATTGTGTATTGTTGTAATGATATTTTAGTGTATTCAATGGATTAATGTGTTATTTTTGTATGAAGATTCTCTGTTAACCCTTGTGTTTTTATGATCTTTAAGCCCTGCATTACAAGGGATTTTGTTTTAGCTATGTCGGCTGTTTGTCGGGGCTTTTCATCTCTATTCTATTTTATTTCAGTGTAAACTGCTCTCTTAATGGAATATTTGTGTATTCTCTAACATGCTCTCATATTCTGGAATATCTATTCCATCTATACAGTCTTGTAATCCTTTCTTCTGCTGGGAAGCTTAGCACACCCAGTACAATTTTATGCATGTGAAACTCGATACTGCACATTTTTAGGTGGAAATCTTTTAACGTGGAAGAGTAAGAAGCAAACAGTCGTTGCACGGTCCTGCATTTGTCTCCCCCGCTTATTGCACGGAGCGCCCTATATACTGGACAGACTTTCCCTCGGGAGGGAGGGGAGCTTGTCCAGTGCACACCGTGGAAGAGTAAGAAGCAAACAGTCGTTGCACGGTCCTGCATTTGTCTCCCCCGCTTATTGCACGGAGCGCCCTATATACTGGACAGACTTTCCCTCGGGAGGGAGGGNTACAGTACAAAATGTCCGCGTGATATTTTTTGCTTGACAGTTGGGCAAGATAATTCAGTGATCTTTATCATTATTCTCAACATGATCTTAGGCGTGACTTATGGTGAGATCTTGAAGCTCGTGCGATATCTTATATTTTGTTTTATGGAGTGAACTACCATTTTTATGGGTGCTATGTTTTATATTCATTCCAATCTACAAATATGACACACAAACAATATCATTACATCTTCCACCAGCGTTTTGAGCCTTTAATCTACCCATGAAATTACATGTTTAAAGATATTGGTCTTACATAATAATGGTAAATGTAAAAGCCACCACAATTACTTACGTGTAAAAGTTCAAGAGTCTTTTATGATAAACAAAATATATATATCACTTTAACCAAATAAGAAATTAGCATGGACTTGAATTTAAAATAGGTCATGATTTTATTCTTTAATGTTTTAAAAACAAAACAAGAATGATAAATGTGTTTTAAAATCTCTTTGTCTCAATTACTGTGAGCATTATACTTCACTTCAATGTAAATGTTTGAAAAGTGAAAATTCACATTTGGGTAAAATATATAATATTATTATTTGATTTTGTCATATATATTAAATGATAAAGCTTGGTAATCATTTTTAACAAGATCAATTTGAATTGAATAAAAACATATAGATTTTAATTATAAAATTTGGTTTCATATTCAACTTAATATAAGTATGCAATATTAAAACCTATAGGTTATTTACATCGATAAAGTGTAAATAGATTTATTCTCACAATTATGAAAGATAATCAAAATCGGATCGGGCACATCTTTAGTTGGGATATCTGCATATAATAAACAATTTAATTTTAGGTTAATGTGTATATAACAATAAAAAATAAAAAATAATAATATGAATAATTAAAATACACAAACAATTAAAATAAACTTTTTTAGGTCAAACATAAATTAATATGCGTCTTTGAAATAGAAGGCTTAGCTGTTGTCGCAGCCAAATCTTCTTCTTAATTTTTATTTTTGCACAGTGGGACCTGACATATCTTTCGTTTGGGGGAGGAAGGAAGATAGGCGTTTGTTTGAAACTGCTAAACTTATCATAGAAATCGCTTGTTTGCACACTTTTCTCTATTTTAAGATAGCATGCTTTTAGAGGGGTCGACCACTAAAAGGGTCGACCCTCTCTCCCTATTGTGCAATCATTACACAAAAACTCATATTCATATCTATATATACATAATAAAATTTGTTTTTGTGAAATAAATCAAATTTAAAAAATTGTATAAACAAAAACAATTTCAAAAATAATTATAAAAAGGGTTACAATAACATGACAAAAATAAAAATAAAATTAGGTAATAAATAAAACCATAAAATTTTAAATTTTAAACGTACTTAGAATTTTCTCAAAATTTTATGATTGTTGTACTAACTTGTTTTCGCAAATTGCTCAGAAACAGGTTTCGACAAGAAGGGTTGCCATTTTCAGATATAAGAGCATTTTTATTTATTCTCCTTAACTTTCTATTAAGCACATAATTTCATGTATTTCCAATGCTCTAACAAGTATGCTGCAAGGAAATACTAACTTTTTTTTTTTGCAAGGTTCAAAGATGAACGAATGGCAAGTTCCAGAATCGCATAAAATTTTCATAAAAGAATGTTCCATTGAAAGCTCGAAGGAGTTGAGTTTTCCCTTGTGTATGTCATGACATTTTATGCCACAAAGAAGCCTTTCAGAAACAAATTACGCCATGTCATGATTACTTATTCTTCTCCTTCCAATCCTATTTCGCCATCCATGTTAGAGTCTATTGTTTCCCTGCCTTATATATCATGACTTCTCGCTTGTATACATTTTTCTAAGTCACACACATTTTCCTTATTTTCAGTTTATCTTTTTCCTTATGAATAAAACCATTCATCCTCCTTTCCATGACTACACTTCTTTGTTATCCCTTCCATTAAAAAATTGTTTGACTGTGAGATCTTTCATCTATAGTCCTACCACTCATTATATACAACTCGTGTTGACTGATGTGGGATTCCTTAAGGCCCACCTTTCAACAAGTATTGCCCCATCGACCTCGGCACATTATCTGGGATAGAGAGTAGAGTTCATTTTCAGTACCTTGAGGCTTGCATGCCTTAATGGCAAGTTCTCTCACTGACAATCATGGGAATACATCAATGTCCCTTGATCGTTAGACCTTGCAAGTGGCTCGACATCAACTCATTTATTCGCACTTTGCACGATGTACTTAGGTACCTTGTCACTCATTGACATCAATGGTGAGATTGTCTCGCTTTGGTTAACGACATTCATTAATGGTCGATAATCCAATGATTTCTTTCCATGTTCGACATCGACACATTTATTCGCATGGTAAGAATTGTACCATCGGATTTTGTAGCAAGTGAAGACTATATATTTTTCATGATCATCATCAGCATTTTTATAGCAACATACTTCAGCCATATGAGAGTACCATAGTTCTACTTTCAACTCTCATCTTCTACTTCATCCAACCAAGCAGCAGTTCAGATCCTTCACATCCAGCAGCAGTATCAGCCGCATTCCTCTTGTATAGTTCATCAGCTTTTTGAGTAAGTGGAGGTATGTTGTTTTCTAATATTTAACCATGTAATTCCTTAAATGCTAGAAAATGAATGAATTTGGAAAATTCCCTCACTACATTCCATTTCTCACTTTTCATAAACCTAATACATCTTAAGTTTGGGGGGGGGGAGGGACTATTCATTATCATTCATCGTCTCATTTACCTTTAACCAACATGTCTGTCCCAAACTATGCTATGTATATTGGCATGATTCATAACTATAAAAATGATTTTTACTATACATTGATGGTTTATCATTTCTAATGCATGTATACTTTTAAAATCCCACTTCATATCCTAACACCGCCTTGGGTGCTCAATGTCGGCTCTAGTTTATGTGCCTAGCACATCTTCCAGTGCTCACCTTTGTTCATGCACTTTCTTTCCAGGAACCATAACAGATTAATTCACATGTCAGATTCATTTCCGCAGGATTTTTTTTTTTAACAAGATTTCTGAAATCTTAGTTGAATTATTATGTACATGTGTAATCATAGAAAATCAACCAAGATTGCCAAGTAATCCAATACTTATTTGTATAGCATCTCTCAACCAAGATCCAATCATCCCCGCTTCATAGCCTAACACCTCTCTGGGTGCTCAATAACAGCTCTAGCTTAAGGGCCCAACACCTCCTCCAAGTGCTTACCAATGCCAATATAAAATTTCAATCATAGGTTTCAAAATATATCCCTCCAAGAAGATATGTACACCCAGTACATCCTTCTAAGGAGCTATGTACACCTAGTACATCCTTTCGAGGAGTTATGTATCCCAAACACATCCTTTTGAAAAGCTATGTACTCCAAGGGCGCACTTCCATCATCTCACCTGCGTTACATACAAGTATGCAGTTTACATGAGATGTCATCATAAAATTTTATTCATAGATTTTCAAATCTATCTCATGCATACATGATTTTCCAAACATCAAACGATCAATAACATTGATAGTCAAAAATAAAAATAAAAATATGATGTCACAATCCTGCTTCTTGCAAAAAATCAGATTTTTGCAACCATGAGGCCATCCTCATGTTGTTTGGCTTATGCAAGTGGGGAGTGCTCATCCCTTTCTTACGCATGCTTCCCAAAACCTAGACATCCACATACAACATGTCACTCCTGACACAATTTTTAATAAACCAAACAATCATAGTTAGTCAAGAGGAACCTTCAAACATCAAGCAATGCAAAACAAGCATATCCATTGTTAGCATGATTCAAAACCATCACAGGAGATCACAGTCTCCCATAATCAATAGAAAAACTTGCAATCTAAAGTTTCAAAATATGTTCTCAGTCATGAGATCCTTCTCATGGCACATGGCAGCTTCCTGCCCTAGGTTTCATTGGCACAACCATACTACTCTGCTCACGTCATTCTACCTGAGTCTTTAGGAAGTCATCATATGTATGCCGATACACACAAGGGACACTTCCTCATGGAACTACAAATTCACATGCAGGATTCCTCAACCTATACATGGGCTTCACTTTACCTATAGAATCTTTTTTAGTGAGCTTCCTGCAATACCTTGTAAGTCCCACAAAAGATATTATATATGTTAACTTTCTTGGAGCAGGCCAACTCATCATGGCCTCAATATTTTCAGGGTCTCCAGATATTCATCTATCTACAATAAGGTGACCCAATTAATGAATTATATCATCATAGAAGTCACATTTTATCAAACCTACATACAACTTATGCTTCCTGAGCAATTTCAAAGTCAGCCTCAAATGTTCCACATGTTCTTCCTCATTCTTTAGAAAAAATAAAATTCAATCAAGGAAAACAAGAACAAGCCTGTCAAGATACTTACTGAAAACATTATTCATGAGGTACATGAATGTAACTGGTGCATTGGTACCACTACAACTCATAAGAACCATACCTTGCTCTAAAGGTTGTCTTATGAATGTTTTCATCCTTGATCCTTGCCTACTGGTAACCAGACTTGTTCTTCACAGTGACTTTGTTCAAGGGTCTGAAATCAATACACATCTTGTGTGTGTCATATTTCTTTTTCACAATTAGGAATGGTGCTCCCCAAGAAGACACACTTTTCTTGACATACCTCTTTTCCAAGAAATCTTGCAGCCACACCTTCATCTCTATCATTTCTGGTGTACTCACCCTGTAGGGTGTCTTGGACACGGGTGCTTTACCTAGCACAAGTTCAATTGTAAAATCGATGTCACTCTTTGGAGGAAACAATGGAACTTCATTAGGAAAACATCCCTAAATTCCTGCAACACATGAAGGTCCTCCAACCTAATATCTTCATTCATTGTTGCCTCCAAACATGAGTTGCATACACTCTGCAACTTTTTCCCACATAACTTCTTCAGCTGCATTGTTGAAGACTGCCTTCCAGAGATCACTTTTGGAAATCCTTTCACAATCCTTAGGTTTCCTTCTTCATCCAAGTACTCAAAAGTCCTATTGTAACAATATAGCTTTTCTCTATGTACTCCTATCCAATCCATCCCAATGAGGACATCATAGGATCCAAGTGGCAGAACATTCATATCTGCACAAGTGACTAACCCATCCATGACTAATGGACATTTCCTTACCACCTCACTGGCTTTATTCTTAGTTCTAATGGCTAGTTATACTAACCATGATATTCTATGCTTTGACTTCTTTAAAGTGCACATCTCAACAAATCCAGGAGTAATATAGCTGTGAGTCAATCCAGGGTCAATCAAAACAGAAACAATATGTTCAACAATCTCACCCTCAACTTCCACCACAGTTGAGTTATGACCTTCCCGGTGGTCTTCTAACACTGCACAAATTTTAGGAATGATACCTGATTCCTGACCCACAGTTTCAGCTGCTTGGGTGTTAGGGACTTGACCCTTATTCCTATCCTCAAGTGGAAAATTCCTGCATATATGGGATGCTTCACATCCCCAACATTCGAGTGGTTCCTTTATATTTTCCCTCATCATTCGGGTCGGCTCAATCACAGCTTGTGATGGCTGTCTTTGCTACTTCAGGAGGTGATGAGGCTTAAAACCTTTCTTCCTTGGGTTAAGCTTCTCATTCTTCTCATGAGAATTTATCCTCCTCCCTTCCATTTCTGTTGACTAATGCCCAGAGTTTACCTTCCTTTGGAGTTCTGCCAAACTCTGTAGCATGACTGAATCCATCTAGTTTTTCTCTACCAATTCCTTGATCATCCTTTTATTTTCTTCTTTGCAACCTTGCAATTCTACCCTCGGGCTTCTTATGGTAGCTGTAGCATCTGGGGAACTCTCTTGTTCCATCTTCCCATCAGCTTCAGTTTCATTTTCTTGGATATTGTAAGCTGGCCTTACATACCCTTCCCCATGTGGAAAACTCCTGTGCAAATGGGGTCCTCCACATCCCCCATAGCATCTTCCACGTGTCCACAGGGATCATGTGCATCATCCATGTTGTTAATATTCTTGGCGTTGATCTTCTTTGACCCTCTTGGTCGAACCAAGACCAACATTTCAATCTGCACTATGACTCTGCAAAATTTGCTAACAACATCATTTGTTAGACAATATCATAAATCAAAAGAAATTACTTACCAACCGCTTATTGCAGGCATGAACGGTCAAGATCAGATCACGGTCACGCTGCATTTCATTGGGTTGGCTAAGTTTAACAATTCTGCTAAATAGCACTCTTTCTCATTGTATTTTTCTTTCTGCAACCAATTTCCTTAGCACATTTATACCACCACTGCAACCAACAACTCTGTCAAATCACAACCTGGGTGTTCTTTTCCATTTTTGCGCAATCCGGTGCACACACACGCTACCATTTTTCATCTTTCAGGCCCCTTTGAGGCCTAAAGCTGCAACATGAGCTCTGTTAACTATTCAACTTGGCCCATTTAGACCCTAGTGCTACAACCAGTAGCTCTGATACCATACTGTCACATACCCATACCCCGATTATCATGCAAAATTAAAAATTTCCTACGGAAGCTTTGTTGTTCTTTGAAACACAAGGCATGGTCGTGAAACACTCCTCAACATTCATGCTCTGATACCACGTTGTCATGTACCCTCCCTTCAACTAGAGAGATAACGTGACCATAACTGCTCACTCTGATTGATGTCGGAGCATCCAACTCGAAATTCATTCTATTCAAGCCCGTGGATAAACTCTCCAACTCCCCAACAGCAGAGAAATTGATCCTATTTGTGATCAATTCGATGATCTACGAAGAAAGATCTCAGAGGAGATCGAACGGCGGAGAAGAATCTTGATGAAAACCGATGGTCGCAATCTGTTCCGCATCTGGGAATAGATCAACGGCTGAAAATCAACCCGCAAGAATCAACGGTGCGAAAAGCTTGAGTTTGCGGAATCGAGAAATATGGAAATTGCCATCCTACATCCTGCATGCGGAAATAAAAGTTGCGGACGTAGATATCTGCGACGCTGCGTCCTGCATGTGGAAAGGAAAGTTGAGGAAGGAAAACTACGGAAATACAGATTTACAGAAGGATGTTTCCGCATCCTGCAAGTTGCGGAAAGAAGAGTTGCAGAAGGATATTTCTGCTAAGACACTCAGCCTGTTAGCAGAAGTCTTGGGCATATTTGATCATTCATGCCATCACCAATTCGACAATCTAATCCCCATAACATAATTTAGAAATGCATTGAAAGAAACATACACAAATGCATACAATTGCAATTATACAGCGGAAGAAATTCATCAATTCAACACATTATGTTGTTCATCATATTTCATTAAGCAAATGCAAATGCGGAGCTTAACACAGAGATACTTATCTTCTGAAGAAGCTTGTTCCGCAACTAGCTATGCCGCTGCAACGTTCCACCCAACCATAGGCCAGTGCATTCATCTATCTCTCAGCAGCACTGCCACCCTCGAGTTGGGAATGATTTCCCCAAAGAATAAGGAACACTAGTAGGCTCACACAAAGCCAAGGATACAACAAAACTCAGCCAATCCAACACAGTTGGGTTTATCAGGATGCAAGAAAACAAGCCAATATATTGTTGGTTTTATCAGGCTAATCAGCCAAGCCAACATTCACATTCAGGACCGTTCAAGCCAACTAACATATGGGTTTATCAAGATCTCCATCTAAGTATCACACACACACAAGGACAAACACAACAAGACATAGCCAAGCCAATAGATGGGTTATCATGCTATTAGACAACACATCCTTCAAGTTGGGTTTATCAAGCTTCTAAGGCAGTGGATAGGAATAACTGCTAAGCTAGTGATCTCATCCCTAGAGCTAAGGACACCTTCACAAGACATATCTGGCCTGGCATCCATGTTTCCTACACACCCAACACAAGGAAGTGTCCCCTTCTCTGCTCCACGGTCCCTTAGGCTTCACCTTCCCTTCCAGTGCTCTTCAGGATGTGTAGAGTAGATTCACCAGCCACTCTTATCTTATTATGAGGTTCCCACTAAGTTGATCAAGCACATTCTACATCTCTTCCACTCCTAAGTCTTGTATATAGTTCAGACCAAAACCGGGGTGCACATCATAGAAAACCACAGGGAGACACGACAACATAGGCTTCACTCTGATACACAAAGTAACAGGGTCTCATAACACTCTACAGTTCAAGATAACATTGCAACACCACAAAAAGGGTCTCGACAAAGGAAAAACACTTGCAGAAACGTGTAGCAACTGTTGTAATCTCACGGATCACAGAGGGTTACCAATAATACACATTAAGCATACAGACATAACAGACACAAGAGACAAGAACATAGATGTGGAATAACAGATTATATTATATTAAAAGGGTCCATACACACACAAAACTGAACCAAGTTCTCATCTGGCTCAACAGCCTAATATATATGATTTGCAAACAGTTACATATAACTACTTGTCAATTCGGTCAACCGACATGACCTTATGTAGCCGACCTAATCTCTAATTAGTCGGCTGATCGACTTAGTCGGCTTACCAACTAGCTCCTCTAACATCTCCCCCACGAACAAAACCGTTCTTCGTCCCGAAGAAATAGGGGAGGTACTCAAAATTATTTGACTATCTAAAGTAGTTATTTCTTGTTTGTCTTTTATGGGCTATGAAGTTGGATGGTTGGTCGTTTTTGTATACAGACTTCAACAATTGCTTCTGTTGTAACGGCCAATTGATGTTGGAATTCTGTCCAATTTTGAAGTACTTTCTGGATGTCGATGGTCAATGTTGTAATGCTTGATAACGTCGACATCTTCTCCTGAATGGAAAGGTCTGCTATCATTTCCATGTCGAGACCCATAAACTGGTCTTTCTCTTCGGCTATCTCCAGAAGCCTTTTCATCTGCGGGCAGATGGTGTCTAATTTGTCCAAGCTCGGGAGTGCCTACTATACCCACTGGTGTGCTTGTTTCTCGAGCCTCTGCAGTTTGGCTGTCTCCAGCACGATTTGATCTTGGATAGTGCTTCTCAATGCTTCTTCCGTGCTCTTTCTCTTTTCCAGTGCTTGAATTTGTTGTCGAGTCGTTCAAGTCTGCTGAAAGACTTGCCCATAATAAGCAGGCCAGTCCCGTAGTACCCCTTCCATTATGACAGACTCTTCCATGTGATCTTAAAGCACTTTGTAAGCTTCTGAGAAAGTTGTGTGTTGCTACATCAGTAATCTAGTTGTTTCTTCTTTTTGTTCTTCTCTTGTATTTTGCATCTGTACGTGTAGACTCGACACCATGCTTTCAAACAGCTGATATGCTTTTTCAAGTGGCTTGTCGGTGTCGGCCTCCATCAGTCTTGGTATTACAAATTGTGCTAGGTTTCTACATTTCAATAGGAACTCGACTTGTTCCTTCTCAGTGTCGTTGAACTCCTTACGTCTAGTCCGGCTTCTTGTTTTTACTTCGATGGCCAGAGTTTCTAAGATTTGTCCCAACTCTCCGTCCTTCAGCTTTGTTGTGTCGACTGCAGTGGTTGACCCAAGTTGGCTAATGTGGACCATTGCCGCTTGTGATTATTTTTGGTGGTCCTTCTTCTTTCTGTCTCTCTTCCTCTTATGATCATATTGTTCTGCTTGTTGATGTGCTTGTGCATATGTAAGGGTTAGACTTTCCTGTGGATGATTTTTTGGTAGTGGATTGTCTGGTTGATGGTCTGCAATGGTCAGTGGAACTTCTGGTTGGGTCTCTTAGATGAGTTCTATAGCTGGGTGTGTATCTGGGGGATTTTGTGTAGAGGGTTCAGATACAGACGTTTCTGGTACCGATGGTTCAGGTAAAGGTGGTTCAGGCGCAGATGGTTCGGTTGCAGGTTCTGGGTTTGGAAGTGGTGGTGGTGATGGTGAATGGTCGGGTGATATTGGTGTGGTATGGATGTGGTCAGGTGTCAGGTCCTCGACTTGTGGGGGTGAATCCTCTGGGATGTCGGAGAACAGGTTGCCAATTACCCGGTTGATTTCTTCCAGGTTCTCTTCTTCCCCATCTCTTGCTGGTTCATTGGCTAGTGGAGGGGGTGCGATGTCAGTTGGGGTAAAGGATGAGGTTCGACTTGTGACAGCTTGAACTGTCTTGTCGGGGTTCCTCACAAATGTTGATTTTAAAATTCCCATAGACCTCGGCTTCTGGGGTATTTGTCCAGGTTGTGGAGGAATTAGTTGTCTTGATCCATCAGCTTCGAACAGAGGACACTTGGTGGTGATCTTTTGGACAGAGGTAAGTAGCTCAGGCAGTTTTTCAATGTATGCTTGGAAATCTCTGTCTTGGTCGAACCTCTCCTTTAGGGTTTCTGGCATAGCATTTTTGCATATGTCGACTGGGCTTATGGAGGGTAGCCTTGGAATTTCTTCTTGTGTGATCTAGGTCGGATATGGGGGTGGAGGTGTAGACACTAAGTCAAATTTTGTGGGTTCTTGGAACTACTTGTCTCCGAATGGGCGCAAGTAGTACATTACTATCCATATTATCAGAGACGGGAACCTTATAATCCCGCCCGACTCCTAGCATTTCTCACAGATGGTTTTAAGCATGTCGACAACATACTGAGCCCATCTATATATTTTTCCTATTTCGGCTATCATGTATACTACCTCTAGCATATCCAGTTTTAGTTCGCTTCCTCGACTCTGTAGGTGTGAGCCCTGTTGCTATGATTTTGGCCACAATTTGCGGTGTCCAGGGTTGTATCTGGCTAATCATTAGCCCTTTTGAATTATTTTTGGATGGTGTTCCAGTTAATCTCTCTACCAGCCCTTCTTTTATGATGACTGGGACTGGGTCACCTTGGTTGGATAGACCAGTTAGTTTATATATTACTTCACCAGAGATCTCGACTGGTCTGTCGAAGTAGAATTTCCCGTTTTGGTACCGACTTATAATGAATTTTACTGTCATTTCTTTGGCTCCTCCAAAACTTGCCATGAACGGTGTGTTCATGTAGTTCATGATAGAGCTACGGCTTACCTTTTCTGCTGCTTGTGTCGGTTTCTTGTCGACATAGGCCCATTCCTTGATTTAGGCCCATTCCTTGATTTCATCCCATGTTTTCTCCCATGAGGTCTCTTGTACCTTGGCGTTCTTTATGTTTCTTAACCTCTTCATTAATGGGGTTTCGGCAGATTGTAGTTCCTTTGTTTTTGTTGCGGCTCTGGTTTTTTTTTGGTGCCATTTTGTCGGTTCTTTGTTCAACTTTTCTTAGAGGTTCTCGGTTCTCAGTTTTCTGTTTGCTAAATTGCTCTCTCTCTTCAAAATATTGTAAATGATCATTTTCTGGTCCGGTATTTATAGGTGGGGCATTTGACGTTTCTATCGATGGGTGTATTAATGGCGGAAGTGATGGTCCAGCGCGGTCACTAGAGTTTGCGTCAATGGTGATTTGATTTTGGAACTCGTTCTAACCGTAGTCATGAAGGCGTGATTTGACCTTCGGGGTCGTTGGTCTATGCCAATCATGTGAGCGGTTGATGGTGGTATGTCGATGGGTTTGATGTCGGCTGTCGAAGTGTTGGTTTCCTGTCATCCTGGGTTATGGGTGTTGGTTCTGTTTTGTTATTTTTAGATTTTTATAGTTTTTGTCTAACAGTTATGGTCGTTATATTTTTTTTTAAGACTTGTTTTAATTTTTGTACCGTTTTAGTCGAGCACCATTAACAAGTTTCTGAAATACTATGCCTTGTAACATTTTTAGTCGGACTGATCCGTTGGCATGAGTCTCTTCGACAACGTAGGGTCCCATCCATTCTGTATGTAGATTTTTGGGTTTTCCTTTTACTCGACTGTTGTATAGTAAGGCAAGGTCCCCTACCAACAGGTTTTTGTTTTTGATATTGCGATCGTTCCATGCCTTCTGCTGTTGTTTTTGGATTTCTTGGTGTTGTAGAGCAATCAGTCGGTGTTCTTCTAGCTTGCTTAATTGCATCAGTCTGTCCTTCCTTCCTTGTTCGACATCAACATGTAAAATTTATGCTATAATAAGTGTTTGTTGTCGAAAATGTAGTGGAACAACTACTTCTTGTCCATAGACTAGTCAAAACAGTGTTTGGTCTGTCGAACGCTTGTATGTTGTTCTCTAAGCCCACAGTATTGTAGGTATCATCTCATCCCAGTCATCTTTGTCGGTGTTATAGATTTTTGTTAGGCCTTTTGTTAATGTTTTGTTGAATGCCTCAATTGCTCCATTCAATTGAGGGTGATAAGTTGTACTACGTCGGTGGCCAATTTTAAACTGATCTGTTAGTGCTTTAATGGTTTTATTAATAAAGTGTGAACCTTGGTCACTAACTAGGGTTATTGGACATCCAAATCTAGTAATTATATTTTCATAGATAAATTTAGCAGTTGTTTCACTGGAACATGTGTCGACTGGTTCTGCTTCTTCCCACTTGGTTACATACTCTACTGCAGTTATTATGTACCTTGCACCTGTTCTTTTTGCTGGTATGGGGAATGGTCCTATGAAGTCGATGGCCCAAATTTCAAATGTCAAACTTGGGTTTATTGATATCAAGGGCATTTTTGTACTAGGCAAAGGTTGACCCAGTCGTTGACATCTGTCACATTGGCTTACAAACTTTTTACAGTCTTTGTAAAGTGTCAGCCACCATAACCCTAACTGTTGGATTTTCTTGGCAGTTGTGTCTGCTTGAAAATTTTATCTCGCTGGTCCATAGTGTGCTTCATACATGATATTATTTCTTTCATGTTCTAATACGCATCTTCTGAGGATGTCATCCAGGCCCATTTTATATAAGAATCCATTTATGAGGCTATATGGTGTAGTTTTCATGGCTAAGATTTGTTTCTTCTCCATATTATCAGAGACGGGAACCTTATAATCCCGCCCGACTCCTAGCATTTCTCACAGATGGTTTTAAGCATGTCGACAACATACTGAGCCCATCTATATATTTTTCCTATTTCGGCTATCATGTATACTACCTCTAGCATATCCAGTTTTAGTTCGCTTCCTCGACTCTGTAGGTGTGAGCCCTGTTGCTATGATTTTGGCCACAATTTGCAGTGTCCAGGCTTGTATCTGGCTAATCATTAGCCCTTTTGAATTATTTTCGGATGGTGTTCCAGTTAATCTCTCTACCAGCCCTTCTTTTATGATGACTGGGACTGGGTCACCTTGGTTGGATAGACCAGTTAGTTTATATATTACTTCACCAGAGATCTCGACTGGTCTGTCGAAGTAGAATTTCCCGTTTTGGTACCGACTTATAATGAATTTTACTGTCATTTCTTTGGCTCCTCCAAAACTTGCCATGAACGGTGTGTTCATGTAGTTCATGATAGAGCTACGGCTTACCTTTTCTGCTGCTTGTGTCGGTTTCTTGTCGACATAGGCCCATTCCTTGATTTAGGCCCATTCCTTGATTTCATCCCATGTTTTCGCCCATGAGGTCTCTTGTACCTTGGCGTTATTTATGTTTCTTAACCTCTTCATTAATGGGGTTTCGGCAGATTGTAGTTCCTTTGTTTTTGTTGCGGCTCTGGTTTTTTTTTGGTGCCATTTTGTCGGTTCTTTGTTCAACTTTTCTTAGAGGTTCTCCATTCTCAGTTTTCTGTTTGCTAAATTGCTCTCTCTCTTCAAAATATTGTAAATGATCATTTTCTGGTCCGGTATTTATAGGTGGGGCATTTGACGTTTCTATCGATGGGTGTATTAATGGCGGAAGTGATGGTCCAGCGCGGTCACTAGAGTTTGCGTCAATGGTGATTTGATTTTGGCACTCGTTCTAACCGTAGTCATGAAGGCGTGATTTGACCTTCGGGGTCATTGGTCTATGCCAATCATGTGAGCGGTTGATGGTGGTATGTCGATGGGTTTGATGTCGGCTGTCGAAGTGTTGGTTTCCTGTCATCCTGGGTTATGGGTGTTGGTTCTATTTTGTTATTTTTAGATTTTTATAGTTTTTGTCTAACAGTTATGGTCGTTATATTTTTTTTTAAGACTTGTTTTAATTTTTGTACCATTTTAGTCGAGCACCATTAACAAGTTTCTGAAATACTATGCCTTGTAACATTTTTAGTCGGACTGATCCATTGGCATGAGTCTCTTCGACAACGTAGGGTCCCATCCATTCTGTATGTAGATTTTTGGGTTTTCCTTTTACTCGACTGTTGTATAGTAAGGCAAGGTCCCCTACCAACAGGNTATGAGGCTATACGGTGTAGTTTTCATGGCTAAGATTTGTTTCTTCTTCATGCTCATGCCCTCTGGTGCTTGTCCATCTTCCAAGAATTGAGCTATTTCCTCTAATTCCACTGGGACTGCTTCTATTCGAAATAAATGTGCATTCGATAGGTCGTCTTCAACTCCTGTCAGTTCCTCTCCTATGTCGATTTGTGATAAGTGGTCGGGTCCGACATTTAATTTTCCTGGTCTGACAACAACTTTGAATTCGAATTCTTAGAATAGAAGTAGTCATCGACAAATTCTGCCATGGTGTAAGGGTTTATTTACAAGGTATTTTAGTGCTTGGTGGTTGGTATAAAAGATGAACGGATTGGCTAGTAGGTAATGTCGATTCTTATGTAGTGCAAAAACCATTCCTAATGCTTCTCTCTCTGTTGTCAAGTAGTTTCTTTCTGCTTTATTTAGTTTTCTGTTGCTGTAAACTATAGGGTAGTCCATTTCGTCGTCCCCTGGTTGAGTTAGGATTGCTCCTATTGCTAGGCCTAATGCGTCGATTTGTACATGGAATTTGGTCGACCAATTTGGAAATGTTAGAATGGGTGCTTCGACTAGCTTCCTTTTTAGTGTTTCAAATGATATGTTGCATTCCTCTGTCCAGTCGAACTCCTGATCTTTTCTTAATAGTTCTTCCAATGGATATGTCATATCTGAGTAGTATCTTATGAATTTCCTGTAATATCTTGTATGACCAAGTAGTACGCTGACTTGTTTTGGGTTCACCGGTGGTTTTAAGTCGAGGATAATTTTTATTTTTGCAAAGTTGACCTTGATGCCTTCTTTGCAGATAATGTGTCCTAATAGTATCTCTATAGGGGTCAGAAATATGCATTTCTTTATGTTCATAGATAGTTGGATTTGTCAGCATCATTCCAACATGAGCCTTAGCCATTTGCAGTGATCTTTCAACATAGAGTATATTTTCCAATCATCGAAATACACTGCCATTGTTTTGTAAATATATTCTTGAAATGTTTTGACCACAATTCTAGAAAATACTGCAGGTGCGTTTTTTAGTCCAAAAGGCATAACCCTGTAGGCAAATGAGCCAAATTCACATATGAATGTTGTCTTTTTTTTATCTTCTTTGGTTATTGGTACCTGGTTATAACTTGAGAATCCATCTGTAAACAAGTATCATTCATGTCCTACGACCTCATTTAAGATTTCATCTGCATAAGGTGTTGGAAATGGGTCTGTTAATGTAACTTTATTTAAGTCTCTGAAGTCGACACATATCCTTATCTTGGTTGGATCATGTTTCTTTGGTTCAAACAACCATTGGACTTGCCCATTCTGATTGGTCAATAGGGTAGATAATTCCTGCTGCAAGCATATTATCAATCTCTTTCTTGACTATCTCTTTGTATTTAT
>LPNX010288910.1:739337-780378 GCA_001517045.1 Pseudotsuga menziesii
GTCAAACATCAGGTTTAATGTCGATCTTCATTTCACCCATTTCATGGACTAGACCTTTGAGATATTGTAGTCTCTAGCGAATACATCCTGGAATTCTTTTAGTAAGTTTACTATTTCTGTTGTTTGTTCTTCACTCCAGTAGTTTCCAATTTTTGCCATTTTTGGTCGATCATCACTTGAGATGTCGAATTCTTTAGTTTTTACTTTAGCATCTAACCATTTTGGTGCTTTGGCTTCATTGATTGGTCAGCTCTCTTCTTTAAACTGTGAAAATGTGGCAGGAAATTCTGTTGCAGTCATTCGGTTGGTGTCTTTGACTGTCTCGACTTTGAGTACTGTACGAATTGGTTTTGTTGTTTCTGAATGGTATGATTTCCATCGGAAGCTTTTCCCTTCCGGATTTTCATTTTCCATTTGTAGTCTTGTCAATTGTGGTATTGTCTTGGTTTGTATGTTATTGCAGTTTATTGTCGGTCGGTCATGATTTAGGGTTTTGTTCCCGGTCGGTTCTATAAATGCCTTGATTTGTTTTGCGGTTTCGACTAGCTTTTCGTCTTGTGGTATAAAGCTGAAGTCTTTGATAAAATTCTCTCTTAGTTCATGCCATAGGAATGTTTCACCTCGGGATTCTTCCATTTTGTACCATTTGTTTGGTAAGTCAGATAGCGTCGATGGAAAAAGGTGTGGCCATGTACGTTCATCCTTGTACCCAAGTCTTTTCCATTCTTTTTCACATGTTCTTATGTGGTCTTCTGGATCCTACCCTTGGATGAACATAGGTATTTGGGCTTGATTGGTTAACTTTTTTCCTCCGAATATTTCTATAAAGTAAGTCGAAGTTGTTGTCCATGTCTGCAATCTTGATTGATGGGTATCCCACCATCTAGCAGCTTGTCTTGTGAAGGTTTCCACTAATCTTTGTAGTCGTCCATGTTCACCAATGTTTATGGATACTTGTTCTATATGCATCACTGGTGATTCTCTTTCTTTGTATCTTGGGATTTGTATGATATTTACATTTGCTGGTTTTAGGGTAGGATATTCCCTGGTTTTCTTCTCAAATAGTTTTGGGATGATGGACACCAAGAAGCACTGTTGGACTAGTTTCTTCTGCACTATTTGAATGGTCCAGCAACCTCTTGCTTGTGTTTCGTAATTCTCGAATTCCCAATCATATAATTCTTCATCTAAATTGTATCCTACTGAATCTTGATTGCCTAAGTGAAGTTCACCATAGACATTGGGTTCGGTGTAGTCTTCATTGTTTTGTATTTGATATAATTGTCGGATGTCAACTTCTTCATCAATAGGTTTTATCCAAGGTTCTCCTTGGGATGGATGGATAGGTACTATGACTTTTTGTCTGTTTCCTTTTAGTTTTATCCTTTCCTTATCTAAGGATATCGATGCTTTCATTTTTCTTCCCCACGGTTGACCTACTAATTCTAGGAAGGAACTAGATCCTTCCTTAGGGTCAATAATTTCAAATTCGACTTTGGTCGATATTCCTTTTATGGTCATGTCGACATTTCTCCAAACTCCGATAGGTTCAATCAAACCTTGGTCAGCTAATTTCAGGTATATTCCTGACTCATATAGTCGAGGTCTACCCAATTGTTCCCAAGTGTCGCGAGTCATAATGTTTACTTGTGACCCGAAGTCGAGCCCAACTTGTCAGACATGGTACCCTTCAATTTCTAGGCCGACAAGTGGGTCGGCATCACTTTTGTCCTTCTAGTTTAGACTGCAGATATTTTTTGTTTGTTATTTTGTATTATTGTTGTGTTTCATTTTATACAATAAGTCAATGAATTGAGACACCGCTTTATCATCTTGTACTAAACGTATTAATTCTTTAACTATGCTTTGGAAACTATCATCAGCTTCTTCTTGTCGAGCAAATTCTTTAAATATATTCGTTGCATCTTTATATAGTTGTTTTTGTTTAGCTGGGTTAGGATAATCATTATTTTCTTTTATTTTTCTTATACGTGTATTATCACTCCCAATTTTTGTCCCTTGTCGGGTTACTATATGCAGATTCTTTGTATTAATTATATCATGTTTTTGAACGCACGACAAGACATTAACATTTTTCTTTTTATTGATTTTATCAAGCATAGTAGGGCAATCCTCTAATAAGTGATCCCCAACTCCACAGCTAGTACAAAATTTTAAATCGGTTCTATCCTTGTATGGGCAGTCTGCATATCGATGACCTTCTTTGTAGCACGTGAAACATTGGATGGGCCGACGTGGTCGGTTGTCACGATTCCTAGAGAATCGACCTCGACCTCCATATCCTCCACGTCGGTTGTCGAACCAGCACTCATATCGATGACCTTCATACCTTTGATTATTCTGTTCATTTTGAGCATTACTTCACTGATTGTTATCATTGTTCTGCGCGACTGCTTTTGTCTGGTAGACTGCTTGGTAGTTTTGTCGATTTTTTAAGTTTAGGTGGCAGTCGATCATGTCGTGACTTTTTACTTCACAGATAGCACACCAAGATGCTTTACCATTTTTCATGTTATACGGGAAATCTTTTGTTGTGTGTTCTCCATGTTCTTGGCAGATGTCGCAAAAGCACTTTGTTTGCACAAATCGAACGTCCTGCCGGTTGATGTCTTGTCGACAGTTATCTTTTGAATGTCCGGTCGTTGAGCATTTTGTGCACCAGACATCTGGATTCTTAAGGTTTAGCTCTTTTAATGATTTCTGCATGATTTCGAGCTATTCTTCCAGTCTAGTATCCGTGGGATATGCTGGGAAATATTCGTCCATCTCCACTTGTAGAGCTTTAGTAAGCGCATCTTCGTATGTTTTAAACGTCTCCAGGCTTATGTGCCGCTGAATTTTCTGTGATAGAACTACAAGGAACCACTGAATTAACAGTTGCTCATCGATTACATTAGAGGAATTTTGGGGTCTAAAATGGGCCTCCTAAGGAAAATAATAAAATAATAGTTAAAATAATAAAATAATAGTTAAAATAATAAAATAATATTGATAAATTTTGGAGGAAGAAAGAAAAAAACTACTTTTTGTGTTCGTATTTTCGACATATCTCCCTGTGTTTTTACTCAAATTTCGAATCGGAGAGCTCGTTGGATGCGGAATTTGACTCCGCATCCAACGAGTACCCACACTGCATACTTTTGACGGACCCCACTACCCCAAAAATAAGAAATACCTAAAAAAATGTGATGATGACATCATCATCACGTTTTTTCAGGTATTTATTGTTTTTGGGGTAGCGGGGTCCGTCAAAAGTATGCACAGTGGGTACTCGTTGGATGCGGAATCAAATTCCGCATCCAACGAGCTCTCCCGATCGAAATTTGAGTAAAAACACAATGAGATATGTCGAAAATACGAACAAAAAAAGTAGTTTTTTTTAATGACAAATATGTCAATTCAACCATTATGGTTGACTTATTTTATTGAAATTCTATTGGTTCTTGAATTCCAACTCACAAAAACTTACTTTGGCACATTTTCTTATAAGGCCCATTTTAGACCCCAAATTTCCTCTAATGCATAATCCAGTTGGCTGAGGAGGTCTTTCCAATGTTTGTCGTACTCTTGGACAGATTCTGCTGGCTTTTGCGATGTTGTTTTCAACTTTTTAGCTGTCAAATGTTTTGCATATGGGGTTTTAAAGAACGACAAAAATTGCGCTTTAATTTCTGCTTTGGATGCTTGAGGGGTTTTTTTAGTAAAGATCATGTACCACATTAGTGCTCCTTCCCTCAAGACACCAGTGAACTGCACCATCTGTCTATCTTCCGTTGTGACCTGATTTTCCTCCCATGTCGACTCACAGGCAAACCAATGTCGTCTAGGATCTTCATCGCCCTCGTATAGAGGGATATGCGCTGATACGTGACCCATGTCGGATTCACTGTCGTTATCTTCTTCAGGAGGTGGCGGCGGTGGGGTTGGTGGTGGTGGGGGTAGTGGGATGTTTTGCTTGTCTCTTTGTGCAAAGCTGTTGTCGACTGAACTTTTGTTTCTGTCAGTTGTTTTGTTTGTTGTTTCTTCACCGACAAGCAGTAGGTTGGGGTCGACTTCTCCATTTCGATGTCCAACTGCAATTATTTGTATGCAGGTCCGACTATTCTGTATTCTCCAAAGCTGTATTTGGCAGGGGGGGTGCTCCTTCATGTGTCGGGTAAAGTAAGTGGATACTTCAGTTGGAAGGGTACGCCTGAAACGTTACCCAATTTCCTTCCTCTAGTCAACGGATCACTAAATGATTATCTTCATTTACTTCGTCATCTAGTCGGCTCCATATACCAAACTCACCAGCTCTCAGTCTTAGGTCTTCTTCGACAATGGCTTGTATCCTAGTACTCGGATTCGTTGGAGATAGAGGTCTTATCTCTTGGGGAACTTCTATTTGGAGAGCTTCTCACTGCTCTATCCACAAGTCTTCTTCCATGGGTGATGCTTCTTCATCCATGCCTTCTTCCTGTCAATCATGACCCGAATCTGGCGGATTTCTTTCTTGGTCTGTCACCCTAGTACTCATTCCTCTTTGCAGTGCTATAGCTCTTTCTCTTCTTTCTTCCCTTCTTTTCAACCTCTTCTCTCTCTATTTTCTGTAAATCTGTCGTACCTTTGTGTGTCACTGTCCGTTCGATTTCCTTTTTAAGTTGACTTTTCATTACTGGTGATAGTATCTCTTTTTAGTCGACTAGAATCCTGTTTCACTTTACCCCGACATACGACTAGCTACCCCCCCATGGCCTACCCGACACTTTAGAAAGCTCAAATAGTTATGTTTACTTGCTTAGGAAATATTCCCACTCCCTTTCGGTAATGAATTTCTCCCACTTCCTTTGTTTCTCCGCCCAGTTGAAATTTGGTGGTGGTTTGTGTAGTGATGGACGACGTTCGACAATATGACCCACTCCTTTTTTTATCAAGAATTTGAACAACAAGGTCGGTAAGGAGCATAGTAACTGCTCGGTAAGGTCTGTATAGAATTTCTTCTAAATGGTTTCTACCGAAGTTCTTTCTTCTATAGCTAGCTCCTCACAGAATTCGCCGGTGATCTTTTCAGACCACTCCGACAGGTTTGTTCTTCCCCCTCAAATCAGTTTTTCTAACAGTTATTGGTCCTTAGTCACTTCTGGCTTTTTCATCCATAAGTTTTTTCAAAAGTTGGGGTACCGATTCTACGAACTTCTCATGGGTTTCGGTGAAGAATCTTTCCTTCGCCTAAGCAGTCATTAATCTGTTTCTCCGCGCGTAATTCTGCAAATAATTTGTTGTCTTACTCTCCCACCAGTTCTTAATCTATTGTTCTGATATCATCTACTTATACTCATCTCAGAAATGTACTACCGACAACGTAACCAATGCTGTAATCTCACGGATCACAGAGAATTACCAATAATACACATTAAGCAAACAGACATAACAGAGACAAGAGACAAGAGCATAGATGTGGAATAACAGATTATATTATATTAAAAGGGTCCATACACACACAGAACTGAACCAAGTTCTCATCTAGCTCAAAAACCTAATATATATGATTTACAAATAGTTACATATAACTACATGTAGGTTTGGTCAACCGACACGACCTTATGCGGCCGACCTAATCTCTAATTAGTCGACTGATCGACTTAGTTGGCTTACCGACTAGCTCCTCCAACAGCAACACATGATCGATATCGCTGCGTATGTCCGATCAGGAAGAATGGCCAACGCGTGGGTGAATCCTCCTGAATGAACAACTCCCACACCCCCGTGAAAGATGGATCATGATCAAAACCTCCCCGCAGCTCCCCCAAAACGTGAGAGAAGATGAAATGTGAACGCATGAGGGAATGGGCATACGTTTTTGGGTATTTTCTTTTGACACATGGCTTTTCCCCAAAATGGCTCAAGTTAAACATTCCCCCCCCCCCTCCCCCCTTATCCTTAGGAAATCATGCCCCCATCTCATTATTTGTTGCATTGACAGCTGGTTGTGGGTCTTTGCATATTACATGATGTCTCAACATATTGTGCATGGCTAACACAAAATACCATCGTCATTGATTTTAATCGCCGAAACATAACACACTAAATCCATGGTGGGGCCTTGGCCTTGAGCTCCTCACCATGATCAAATAAAACATATTTACATCATATGCAATTCAATACCACAGGGTCAAAACCGGGGTGTTACAATTTCATATGCTTATCATCGTTAATAAGGTATGGATTGTCCTTATGCAACCTTTTGATTTCCTCGTCTTTCTTTTTAATTGTTTTCTTGACTCGTATTTTTCCTACTTTCCTTTGCTAATTTTTATTGTTTTAATTAGTGCTTCATTAAGAAATTGTATCTTAGATAACTCATCTCCCTTCTTCTTTATTTCATCTTTTACTTTTTCCAATTCAACTAGATTTTTATTCATCACTTTCATTGTTAAGTCCTTGATCCATTTTTTAAAAAATGTTTCTTCAAATACTTCCCATGTGGTGTTCCATCTAGTATTTTCAATAATAAAAAAATCCACCACTTAAAACTTCCACCCTGAAAACAAAAGTTTGCCTTAAAAGGGATCACACAAATTTCCTTTACTATCCTCAACCATTCCATGGGATTGATTTTCTTTACCTTCATCTCATGTAAATATAATTTTTCCATTGATTCTCATTTGGGGTACCCCAAAATCCTAGATTGTAACTCCAAAACCTTCAATAATTATCTGAACTAGTTATAATAATTTTACAGGTATATTCTTATATCATTCTTCTTCTTAACATTTTTTTACTCACCTCCATTAGACATTCCAATCAAAATTTATGTTAATTTAAAGTTAACATACCTTTAAAGCCTTGATTTGGATACTTTCTTGTTGGACAACTAGGACCTTAATTGTGACATTACATTTATATACTATATCAATATTGTATTTATTGGTAAAATAGGACCTTAATTGCAATTTTAACCTATTTCTCATATATTATATACCAAAGAGACTTCGTTTTAGTGATCATCTCATATTGCCTTGTGCATTTGATACATTGTGAAATGAGGTTTCCCCTTCAAAGAGGCTTCTTGTTCATTTATGTATCTCACTCTCAAGGCATTAGGTTACTCTCTCTCTCTCTCTCTCTCCATGCTATTTTAGGAATTGGTGCATAACATCTGGTGTCAAATCCATTTTTGTTATAAAAAAAATTAGGCATGTTTCAGATAGAGAACAATTATGCCACCTCATGATACATAACAAAGTACTTATGATAAAAAATCTAGGTCCTACTTCAATATAAGTACAGAGTTATAATCTATGGAAGTTAGGGTTTTTTACTATTCCAACAACTAGTCTCAAACATGTTTTCTAGGTAAAATTGTTATATATTAATCTTGAAGAGTCCAAATTGACTACCACCTATTACGTTATAAGGAACATGGATCGCATTTTTTGTGGTGAAAATTTCAAAAGCAAAAAAGGAAAACCAAATATGTGTTAGTCCATACCAAGTTGTCTCTCTTGAAAGGGATAAAAAACAGTGAGTTTGGGGAAAGTTACAATGATTGTCACTTGGCACATAAAAATTTGATCAAACATGTGGAATTGTAGAGAAGACATATCAGACCACTATAGGGAAAAAATCAGATTCAAGGGGACCAAAATTTTAGGGTTAATTTAGAAGAAAGCTCAGTTAGCAATATAGTCTACAAACCAAGGTTTCTAAAGGTATGTCAGCTTGAAACTTGCATAACTTTTTATTGGAATATCTATTTTTGCTTATTCAAAAAGTGTGAGAAAGAATAATTGGAGGAGAATTATACGTAATTATTATTTGTGTCTCATCTGGAAAGAGGTTATATAAAAATGCTACACCAATTAAATCTCCAAAGAGCTTAACAATGACTCATGAAGAAAATGAACAAATGTATAACCAGCTATCCAATTTGGAGAAAATGCTAAGGAATTGAGTGATACCTCACTGAAAAATGTTCAATTAGTCAATACAAAAAATGAGTTGAAATTGAATATGTAAAAGATGGATAAAAAGATGGAAAAGAGGAAATATTATCTTGAAATTATGAAAGGGGTAATTCTAAATGAGATGAGACTCATATTTACCCCTAATTCACCTCCTCAAGAAGAAGATAAGGAGAACAAAAGGATAGTGTCCCGATCACATATTCAAAAGACTGAAAAATAATTGGAGACCAAGAGGTTTGAGCCCCTGAAACTTGATCATTCATCACTCCATAATCCGCATCGTCATGGGTTCAACTTGAGACCAATTAATGACTTCATTCCCGACACTAATATGGGAAATTTTGATGGAAATGTTCCAATAACATAATATTCGAAATGGAGCAATCCTTTGATCTACACCAAGTGTTAGTTTTGCAAAAGACAACTATTGCATCATTGTATTTATAACCTAACCAATTTGTATTGTACCAATGGTTTTGTGATTGTAAAAAGGACTTTGTCATCTATAGGTCTATATCTACAAAGGAATTGATAGCACATTATGGGCATATTAAGAGCAACAACTTATTTATCCAATTGATAAATCTCAATAAATGAGGTTTAGTTACATAGCACATTAAGTAGTTTCTAAAGCTGAGTTTTAGAGTGAAGAACATTCTAGAGGATAATTTGGTGGATCTCTTTAAGGGCAATATAAAGGAGAGCATTCAACATGAGGTATGTCTCTTTGGACCTAATCATTAGAGGGTGATTTTATTTTAGCAAGAAAAGGTGAAAGTAAAAATATGGATACTAAAAGAGTTTATACTAACTCCCATCGAGAGGGAAATCCCCCCCCCCAACCTCACTCATCCTCCAAGGTTGACACTTCAGCAAGTGGAGGAAGGAAGAGCAAAGGGACTATGTTTCAATTGTGATAACAAGTATAGTAAGGGGCATAAGCGAAATAAGAAGAAATTATTTTGCATAGATTGTGAAGAGGAAGAAGATATATATATATATATAGAACAATCTCAAGATGTGGAGCTAGAAGATACTACTCCAACCATATCTTGTTATACATTGGATTTCATTAACACTCCTCAAACTCTCAAGATAGAAGGATATATCAAAAATAAATAAAAATGTTGATTGATTACGATAGTACCCATAACTTCATGCATTGCAAATTATCCAAACTTATCAACTGCTTTATATACCAAACAATAGGATTTCAAGTAACAATTGCATATGGAGGTACCATAAAGTGTTCAAGGAAGTGTCGTAGTATTAAGCTTAATGTGGGGGAGTATTCATTGGATAGTCCAATGATTAAAATCCAAATGGGTGGTATTGATGGTGTATTAGGTTCAAATGGTTACAATCATTGAGAACATTATTCCAAGGAAACACTCTAAAGTGATAAGCTCTAACACAAGTAAAAATTACTAAAAAAAAGGGACAACATGGAGTAATTGGACAATTTTGGTCAGTAAATGTTCAAGCATCTATAACCTCTATTTTGATATCCAACAGGTTATTAACAATCATTCCAAGGTATTTAGGGAGATGCCTAAATGTATTTTACTATCAATATCATTACCATGTTATTCACTTCCAACCAAGAAGTAGCATGCCTAACATTAGACCCCATAGGTATCCATATACACAAAAGAGTGATATCAAAAACATGGTTCAAGAAATGTTAGGTGTAGGAATCATTCAACCTAACCAAAGAGATTTCTCTGCACTAGTGATGATGGTTTTCAAAAATAAAGGTCCATAGAACATGTGTCCATATTATAGAGAGCTCAATAAGATGGCCCTTAAAAATGATTGTCATATTCTTGTCATTGATGAAGTGTTAGATGAATTATAGGGAACAATTTTATCAATTAAGATGGATCTCCATTATAGATATCATCAAACTAGAATGAGGCAATAAGACATTCCAAAAACAACCTTTAGAAAACATGAAGGTCATTATGATTTTTTTGTGATGCCATTTGATCTTACCAATGCACCTTCCACATTTCAAATCTTAATGAATTCTAGTTTTAAATCCTTTCTCAAAAAAATTGTGTTAGTATTTTTTGATGATATACTAATCTTTAGAAAATCTTGGGAAGAGCATGTACCATTAGAGGGAATTTGGGGTCTAAAATGGGCCTTATAAGAAAACGCGCCAACAACAAATTTTGTGAGTTGGAATTCAAGAACCTACAAAATTTCAATAAAATGAGTCAACCATAATGGTTGAATTGACATATTTTTCATAAAAGAAAACTATTTTTTTGTTCGTATTTTCAACATATCTCGATGTCTTTTTACTCAAATTTCAAGCAGGAGAGCTCGTCGAATGCGGAATTTAATTCCGCATCCAACGAGTACCCACACTGCATACTTTTGACAGACAACGCTACCCCAAAAACAAGAAATACCTGGAAAAAAACGTGATGATAACATCATCATCACGTTTTTTTCAGGTATTTCTTGTTTTTGGGGTAGCGGGGTCCATCAAAAGTATGCAGTGTGGGTACTCGTTGGATGCGGAATTAAATTCCGCATCCAATGAGCTCTCCCACTCAGAATTTGAGTAAATACATAGGGAGATATGTCAAAAATACGAACACAAAAAGTAGTTTTTTTCATTCTTCCTCCAAAATTAATAAGTATTATTTTATTATTTTAACTATTATTTTATTATTTTCCTTAGGAGGCCCATTTTAGACCCCAAATTTCCTCTAATGAACATGATAACATGTTCATAAAAGTATTGAAAGAGAAGCAACTACATACCAAGTATTCTAGGTGTAGCTTTAGGGTTCAAGAAGTGGAATATTTGGGTCACATGGTATCTCATGAAGGCTTCAAATTGGATCCTAACAAAATTAAACCAATTTATGAAAAAGAAATATTTCCCATACTACATGCAATTAAGAAATGGTTCCCTTACCTAATAGTAAGACACTTCAAGGTAAGAATAGATCATGATTAAGTACTTTCTGGAAAGAATATTATCTTCTGAAAAGCAACAAAAATGGGTTACAAAGATGATAGGTTATAAATTTGAAGATATATACAATAAAGGAAAACAGATTTTGGTGGCAGATGCACTTGCAAGAAAAGGACTAGAATACACCAAGGGATTACTCTATGTTATTTCCACTCTATAATCTAATTAGGTGGAAGAAGAACATATAGAATGGAAGTAGGATCAAAAGGCATGCAGGATAATTCAACAACTACAAGAGGACCTTAGAGCATTAGATAAATTTGTGTGGAAGAATGATTCACTATGGTACTAGTGTCACCCATAGTTTTGTAAGAATTAACTCAAACAAAAAGTCCTTTGTAATTGCACACTTCTCTTATAGGAAGAGATTTAGGGTTTTTAAAAACTTACAATACGATTGAGAAGGATATCAGTCCTGGGAGTGCGTTAAAAGTGATCTCCAAAATTTTTGTGGTATAATGTTTGGTTTTCTAACAAAATAAGAGAGAGACAATCAATACATCGGGTCTTCTACAACCATTAGCAATACTAAGTCAGTGTTGGAAAGAAGTTAGCTCAATGGATTTTTTCACAAGTCTACCAAAGTTTGAAGGAAACAATTTCATCATGGTAGTGGTGGATCAACTCACAAAGTATGCTCATTTTTCATATTTCTCATCATTTTAAAGCAAGTAAAATAGTTGCAACATTCAATAAAATAGTTCAGAAGCTACATGGAATACTTAAGAATCAATATTCTTGGAAGTGATAGAAATCCAATTTTTACTAGTAATATTTGGAAGGAAATATTTTCTTGTTTAGGTACTCAATTAGCTCACAAATGTTGAAAAATGTAGCTCGAGCAAGATCTGGTTACACATTTTAGGTGTGAATGTGTGAGAATAAGTTCAAGACATCTTCTTAGTGACCACTTAGTAAAAGTGGGAATAATACCATCTTGTAATTTTGCCTTAATAAATAAAAGTGAAAGTCTAAATTCCTTTGATCTCTTAGTGTTAGAAATGTAAACAAAGTGTAATAGAAATTAAATAATATTAGTGAGTTTAATTTGATATAATATTATCCATACACAACATTGTTGAGATAAGGTGGTTGCTAGGATTAAGGATATTAGTTGAGAATGGTTGCAAGAATCGAGGAAGTCAGTTGTTAGAATCAAGGGCTTGGTTTCTAGAATTGAGGAGATTAGTTACCTCTCTCAAAGCATACATAGGAAAAGATGGGAGGATAAGTTGTAGAACACGCCAAGGAATTTGTGTGAGGAACACACACAAGTGAATCCAAGGAGGAGAGAATAAAGATAGCAAAAAGAGGATCGACCAGCAAGATATAAGACTGCTCGGAGAGTACCATATAGTGTCATACAATGTACATAACTTCCTCATATTTATGTGTACCAGGCATACTATTTCTTTTCACCACGATGTAAACCTCGACTTGAGGTGTCTTTCTAAGTTTTATTATTAAATGATCAATTGATTTCAAGGAAAATTGTTGTGTATCATTTTTATACTTTCGTTGTTCGTTTTCAGCTATATGTGTGATTGTTGCATGTTTAGAAATGTTTATTTCTATGGTTAAATAAGTTTATATTTTATTTATTTAATTAAAGAGAAATGTAGGACATCAGGCACCTAGAGCCTAAAAAATTTCATGGTATCAGAGCTTGGTTCTTTGATTAATATTCTCAATTATTTGAAGTAGTAAATCAATTGTTGAAAAAGGACCAATAATTAAAGGGTTTCATTATTTCTTTTAAGGACTAATTTTCAGATCTGGGAGTTTGTGGATTAGATCAAAGATGGCATCAACTAGCCTCAATTTCAAGGATAGATTGGATGGTGCTTGAATTTTCTATAATGAAAAGTTAGGTTAACTCTTCTATTAGAATATAGTGATATATGGGATATCGTTAAGGATGTGGTAGCTTCATCGATGGATCTGCGAATTTTAGCAGCTCACAAGAAGAAATAAGTGAGAGCCAAGCAGATGATCATAAATGATATAAATGATCATTTGATCCCTTACGTATGCGAGAAGAAATCAGCGAAGGACATGTTCCATGCCCTAGTTATCCTTCACTAGATTGAGAATATTAACTGGGACATGATATTGCATAACAAGATCAAATAAATTGAGATGGATGGATCAAACGTCTCCATAGTTACCTAATGAAGGTCACACATATTTGTGACTAGCTTGCCACGGTTAGGGAGAAGGTTGAAGAATAATAGATAGTATATATGACACTAAATGGGTTCCCACCTAAATAAGAAACATTTTTCTGGGGTGTTTGTGCTTGGGAAAACCTTCCCTCCTAGGAAAGAATATGGGATGACTGTATCTAGGAGGAAAATCAGATGGAATCAAAGGCTAGCATATAGGGACATAATGGTGACCATGCCATAATTAGACAAATGAAGAAGGGAAAAGTTAAAGGACCCAACAAGTGTAAGATGAAGGGTGAGGATTCAACCTCACAACTAGGGAAGAAGGACTTGAGTAAAATCAAGTGATTCACATGTCATAAGAATGTCAATTATGAATCATAGTGTTTGGAGAAGAAGAATGGTAAAGGGAAGTAACAACACCAGGTAAAAACCTCAACTAAAACTCAGATGAACAAGTTTGCATCCAAGTTCAAGAAGGATTTATCGATTGTATCTTTTTTCTCTTGCAACACAATTCTGAAGAATGTGTTCTATGCAGACAATGAAGCAATGAGAAATATGGCATCAACTTGGGAACTATTTTCAAGCATAATATAGCATGTCTTGGGTGTTCAAGTCGATCTTAGTGATAATGTCAAGTATCCAATAGAAAGAAATAGTGCAATTCCTTTCCAACTCCAGTTAGGAAACTCATTAGACTTTGATGATGTGTTATTTGTTCCAGGTCTCAAGAAAAATCTATTTTCAGTTTTCTTTCATGAAAGATAAGGGCCATGTAGTAAAGTTCTAGAACCAGCAAGTCCTCATTATATCGAAGGATTCTATCCTAGATTAGCTTAGATGATTGTGTAGAAAAGGAAATTTGTACATGTTATAAGGTGAACCTATTCAATCCCTAGTTCATAGCAGAAATTACTTGTGCAATTTATGGCACAAAAGGATGGGACACCTGCATCACTTAGTACTGTCTGTTCTAAGGGAGATCATCATAAGTATTCTATAGTTCAACATTGAGCAGCTAGGTGTATGTAGAGGGTGTGTGTTTGGTAAGCATGCCAAGGATTTTTTCTCAAGCAATGAGCACGGATATAAAGGGATTCTAAATCCAATGCATTTGGATGTATGTAGACTAATGTCTATAGCATTGACAGGCCAAAGAATTGAAACCATAAACATTGAATCCCTTGGCTCATTACTTATATTATCAACCTGGGAGTTTGTACAAAATTAATAGCTATTGTGCATTGTACATGCAATTACAAAGGAAATCATTTGAAATACTAAGAAAGATGGTAAATGCAAAGTAGCAACTTAATATAGGAAAATAAAGACGTCGACAAAATAACTTGAAATACTAACTAGGAAAGATGTTAAATGTGAAGTAGCAACTTAATATAGGAAAATAAAGACATCTGGGAAATAACTTGAAATACTAACTAAGAAGGGTCGTAAATGCAAAGCAACTTAACTATGAAATTAATAAAGAATGACTGGCATTAAAAAAAATGAAGCATGCAAGAAATAAAATGTCGAGATTAAAATAACAGGAAATCAATGTTGCTTTTATCTAAAGCACTCGTAATAGGGAAACTATAGTAACATTATAGGATACTACAGGAACATTACAGGAAACTACAAGAATAGTATAAGAAACTAAAGAAAATACAAAACGCACGAAAGAAAATTGCATAAACTAACATAAATGAAATGAAAGACATGCAAGGGTTCTCAGTCCTTCCCTTGAGCGGTACCAACCCAAGGAAGATCCTAAAACCCCACCTAAGCAAATATACTAAAGATGCAACAAAACTAGCTCTTATTTATTTAATAATTTTCCATTAAAATAGGGCAGTAAGCTGCCTCTTGATACAAATTTTCCTTGACCAACAAAGGTGAAATGAAAATGATAAAGAGAAGACGAATGATAAACTGACTAACTCATATGCTTTGATTCTACTACTATTTGTACTTGAGTAAACTCAAAACTACTCATGCAATCAGCGCCTTGATTTGTGGAAGTTAGAAATTAGCATGCCAATTTTATGGAATTGATTCCCCCTTAATTTTGACCCCTTATACTCATTGATTCCTTCTTTACGTGTTGGCATCTCATGAGAATAATTAGAAACTAACCCATGAAATGAGCTCCTTGATTTGTGGAAGTTGTCCCGCAGTTAACAAAAAATCAGCATACTAACTTTGTGTGATTGATTCCACCTTGAGAATTTTGACCTAGACCTAGCCTCCATAATTTTGACCTTGGATGATCATTAATTCCTTCTTTATGTGTTGTCATTTCATGAGAATCAAGAGGAGACATAATAGCTTAAATCTCTCCACCAAACTCTAGTTTGACCTGTGAGCTCATTGAAGAAGATTGAGTTGGGCGTTGTTACTTGATCCCTTTCAATTTGCTATAGATAACCTCCACCTTTAACTCCAACACAAAGCAAGAATGCTTTGACAGATATTATTCCATTATCTTTCGCAAAAAAATAAAATAAATAAGAAAATAAAGTAAATGTTAATCATCAAACGTCAAGATATTCATTTAACAAATATGCATAGGATTTTAAGTAAGATTATCATAAGTTCATCATTAATCACACATACTTAAATCATTTTTATCTCTTTAGGTATCACCAAGATGGGAAAAATAATGTCATTTTAGGGGCCCATCAAGCATCAATCGTGAGAAGGATGTGTATGTTTCATTCCTTAATGAATTCTCTCGCAAAGCTTGGATCTACTTCTTGAATACCAAGGATGAAGTCTTTGACATGTTTTAAGAGTTCAAAGATCTTGTGGAGAATCAGACAGGGAAAAATATCAAGGTTTTGAGATCAAACAATGGGGGTGAGTATACCTCCAATGATTCAAATGATTTTGTAAGGATGAAAGAATTAAGATGGAGTTTATTGTTTTGTGCAGTCAACATTAGAACTAGGTTGTAGAGAAGAAGAGTTGATCTATCATAGGGATTGTTAAGGCCATGATACATGATCGGGATTTTCTAATATTTCTATTTGCATAAGCATGCTATACAACAATCTAAATCCAGAACATGTGTCCTCACAGGGTTTTGGGGGATAAGACAACAGAGGACGCATTCACTAGTGTGAAGTTGGAGGTGAGTCATTTATGCATATTTGACTATCTAGTTTACATCCATATACTAGTGGAGAAGAGGACCAAGTTGGAACCCTCTAGGAGGAAGGATTTGGTGGTTAGCTACAGTGAGACTTCAAAGGCCTACAAGGTCTATGTTCTGGAGTTGAGGAAGATAGTGGTAAGAAAGGATGTGAAGTTTAAGGGAAAAATTGCATCCATGAAGTATCATGAACCAATACCAGTGACAAGGGATGAGGAGCAATAAGCTCTGAAGGTTGAGCTAGAGTCACTAGCGACTTCCAATTCAAGGTGGTAGCTTTCAAATGCAGAGGAGGAGCCACCAACTCCTACCAGTATTTTCAGGATACCTCAATGGTACACACAAACATTGAGTGATGCTCGGGAGTACGTTGAGGATCCTATGAGAACATTTAGGGAGAGCATGCCTCCAAACAAGTTTATTAACTACATGGAATTTATGATGAGCATCATATATTCATAGCCTTCCGGTTTTCAGGAGGCAAGAGATCAACAAGTATGGTGGGATTCCATGGTGGAGGATTACACCTCCATCATGCAGAATGATGCATGGGACATTGTGCCAATACCAGAGGGGAAATCAATAGTGACCTCCATATGGATCTATAAGATTAAGCATGCAACAAATGGCAACATAAAAAAGTTCAAGGCGAGGTTTGTGGCGAGAGGGTTCTCCCAGAAAGAGGGATTATACTATGAAGAGAATTTTTCTTCATTCACCAAGTACACTTCCATTAGAGCAGTGATGTCTCTAGTTGCATTTATGGGATGGAAGATGAATTTTATGGATGTGAATACAACTTTCCTTAATGGTATCATTGAGGAAGAAACGTACATAAAGAAACCTCGAGCATTTGAGGTAAATGGGAAGGAGACCCATGTTTGTAGGTTTAATTAAAGCCTTGTATGGATTCAAATAAGCACCAAGAGCTTGGTATTCCAATATCGATGAATAATTGCAAAGCATGGACTTCACCAAAAGTGAAGTAGATCCTAACTTATATTGCATATGTGTTAGGACTGATCTGCTTAGTTTGGTGTTGTATGTAGATGACTTGTTTCTCATAAGTGTAGAGATGCTTATTGTAGGCTGCAAATCAAATATGAAATCTAAGTTCGAGATGAAGGAATAAGCATGATGCATTACTTCTTGGTTTGGAGGTTTGGCATAAACCACGAGAGATGCTCCTTAGCTAGGGTAAGTATGCAGTTGAGATACTAAAAAAATTTAGGATGGAGAACTGCAGACCTATGGCCATACCCATGATCACCAATATGAAGAAAGTGTCAACTTTAGATCCAGAGTTGTTGGATACTACATTGTACATGAAACTAATAGGTTCCTTGATGTATTTGGGCGGCATCATATAAGGGCTAAATGAAATGTAAATTAATGAGATGTCAAATAAAAAATGAAATAAAGGGATCACAATATAAAGATGTGAGAATGGATGACTTGTGGAAATGCTTCCTTGGCACACATATGGAAGTAACATTTATAAAATCCCAACTCTTGAACTTTAAGGATAAACCAACACCCTTACATTACTATGATGGTTATTTCAAAAATAACCCCTTTCTTCCCTATGTGCGTACTTCATTTCGTATACACTCACTTGACTTAGGTAACTAAGCTATGCATGTTTGCTTAGAACTTTCACATGTAAAGGGGTTATAAATGTCACACTAATGTTTGGCTAGATGAGTTAAAAAAATATAATCATTGAATTGTTGGAAAATGTGTATTTGCAACGTATATCTTGTGTATTATTGTCATATTATATTAACATTTTCCTAAGTTTTGATGATGTTTAACTTCATTACATTAGTGATTTCAATTACACACGTGCTATGACTTTATCGGTATGTTGGATGACCATTAGGCACCTATAATTGGAGCGCTACATTTGGTGATGTTCCCAACACACTTGAGGGGGCATCCTAACTTAAGGAGCAATTATTTTTGGAAAAGTATCCAAAATTGTGCCATCTCAAAACCATTGAATGCAAAATGGCCACACGATTTTTGAATAGTGATTCAAATAGAAAATTTGATAAATATTGAGAAAGTTGGAATATCCAAAACTATCGTTTAAAATGTCACACTATAACTTTTCCATGCTTGCCTTTTTGAACCATTTGAAGAGAGATCCCTAGATTTTGGGTCTTGGTTATTACACTTAGTTGGATTATGGACCATTTATCTTAGAGCACTCTCTCTTTTGGGCATTGTATTGTATTGTTTGCTCATTTTTTTACCATGACTATTGGGTTTCCTTCTCTCTTTGAAGAGATAGTCAAGAGGTTGAACATATTTTATATGTTTTGACTCTATCTTGAACAGTCCCTAGGATAGATATAAGGTTTTAGCACATCTAATATTATTTTATTGTAAAAGATGTTGAGTTTGTCTCCTATATAAGAGAGCTCACTTCTCATTCTCATTTGTTGTTGAGGATTGGAGAGAAATACTTTGACGTTTTTGCACCAAAAGATCTCTGTTTATTGGGGTTTATTCTCATGGAGTAATACTTAATGGATCACATGCTGAGATAATTTATTTATTTATGCCATTGATTTATTTCCTGGTTCACTTCAAAGGGTAGTCTTACTCAAGTGAAATTTAAAATTTTGCATGTTAGTATTGGTGTTTGTCTAATGGCTTAGCAATCTTAAAAAGAGCTACAAATCAAGGAACAAAAGCTAGGATGCAAGCTAGTATCTAGATTGGAGTAGTGAGTTTCTATACCACCCTCCCTTGGTGGGAATTAGTAGAATATCTCCAACTATTTTGGTAGGAATTCTCTCACTTTTTGCTGCAAAATAATTCAGCCAACCACTGACACTTCAAGGTTTAAAATATTTGATCCCAAGACCCCATTGGCCCAAGGTTGAAAGGCACTAGTCTCTACTTCAATTTTCTACAACCAAAACTAATCAAAATACTTAAATTTAATTGTTTTCTCAAGGTAGAAAATTTCTGAAAATATTCCAAAAATACTTTAGGATTTTTTTTAGTTTAAGTCTTATTAGTTCTTAGGATTAGATTGTTGGTTTTAAATTTTATGAATCTTCCTTTTAATTTTCTGCATTTGTTTGATGGTAAAACAACCATAAATCTCCACTTTCTAATCACTAATAAGAGTTTTCTGTTGTTGGAACTAATCCTAAAAATTTATGGGCATCTAATCATTTCTTTTCTTTAAGTTCACTAAGTATTTCAAGTGATTTAACTCATAAGCTTAAAGCTAGAAAATTGTTTCTGCATAATATACAAATCCAGAAAGTATTTTGAGTTGATATCAATATCTTAGACTTGGATTCTTCATGGTACAAATTTCTGCATATAATGCTAAATCTGAGTTTTTGCTTCATATATCTTACTATTTTATTCACTTAAAATAACAAGGACAACAAGGATAACAGGCATTTAATTTCTAAAATTTTGATTGAGACTAATTGGTAATTTGGGTTAAGAAAATCATGTGTTTATTTGCTCAAATGACTTCTTTAATTCTGGAAAATATATCTTGTTGAAAACTCTATGAACAGCAAGATATTTTAAGTATTAGCGCTGCTGGAACAACTGATGGTTTAATTTCATAATCTCCGTTAAGTATTCATACTTCTTAGTTTTTGGAATGTCCTAAAGGTTTATGGTTCAAATTTCAAGTGTTCATCTTCATAATCATTTGCTGTAGTATTCTGAAAATTTATGTTATGCAAAATTTCACTTATTCGCCTTTATTTGCACAATACTCTTGATGATGTACATGGATCATGAACACCTAATGCAAATCACTGAGTATGTTAATCTAAGTTTGTGATAACTTAAATTTAACTTATTGAAGGGATTTTAGTCACTTCTACAAGGTTTAGCATTAATTAAATTTTAGTGACATCCTTTTGCAGAGATTCTCTCCAACAGGGCCTCGTTCAAAGATAAATTTTACAAACTAATCAATAATAATCTCTATCAATTTCCTCGTTGAGGTTCTTTACTTGTGGATGTGTTTAAATAAATGACCCATTGATGAAATATTTTATTTTCCTAAGCATTGTGGTGTTTCGCTTCCATGTGTTATTTTCTTTAAATGCCCATGGTTCAAGTTTAATCTTATGCATGAGCAAATTTATTTGAAGTGTTTACATGTTGCCCTATTTCATATTTTAATGATCATAACACTTTGTGGGAAAATATAACTTAAAACATAATCCACATAATCAAACAAGTTAAGAATAATTTTCCCTAAAATCTCTCTTAAACCCAAACGGAATCATCCTATAAAGAAGTCTCCATTGGCCTTGAGAGCTGACCTAAAACATGGAAGATTAATACTTAGGTGACAGTTGTATTCTTCTTTAGAAGTTGCATTTTGTAGCACTAGTGGATTAGGACTTTTCCACCTAGGTGCTAACTAGAGTTATACAAATGTCCACAGTTGACAGGTCTCATTAGTCTTCTTATGGAGGGTGAAACTAAGACTCAAAAGGAAATTTAGTCTGAAAGGGAAGCATTACTCCACACATCCTCTATATGAAGCCAACACTCAACTTTGAGTGTTTGGGGACACCAAGTTATCTAGGATCTTGACTGCAACACAGAAGAAGCACAAATGACCTCTGCTCTGGCAAAAAGAATGATGCAGGCTAAAAAAGGGGGAAGGGGGACCTTTTGGAAAAGAGGCAGGTAAGTGAGGACATGCATTGTTTAGCAAGAAGACCACAGAGCATTCCACCAAGGGAAATCGTTCTGCTGCTATGGAGAGGAAACATTTCCCTGCTACGAGCAAACAGAATTCTCAACATCAATATTCAGAGCGATTTGAAGTTCATCAAAGAAACAATAGAGCTCATCACTACTCTCCTATATGGTCTAGGGTCTAAGAATTATGAAAAAAAGGTGTAAAGAGGCTCATCAGGAGATGAAAGCATGAAGGGTCCCTCTATTTGTTCACTGACATATCCATAGAACAATAGTGGGCATTCAATATAGAACGCAGTTATAGATACTCAATAAGCTGCTTAAGATGTGGTAGCAGGGACGATGAAAGATAACATGCAAACCATGGAGGAGACGGGGGAAATCTATCAATCTCAGCTCCAGATTCCCAGCAAAAAAATCAATTTGTATAAATGGCAATGGAGAATGTCCTGGAGGTGATGGAGAGGGTAAAGAATTCCATGAAACCAACACTGCATCAACTTGAACAAAATAGTTAAAGTCCACATGGAGGAAGTAACATGGACAATCTTCCAACCTTGCAGTCCCTTCAAGCAATTTGTGCACTCGAATAGCATGACCAAGTAGACCATAGCCAAGATGGGAGGCAGGAGTTAGGATATTTCATATTTGTCATTCCTTCTATAGAAACGAGAACCAGCTGCAGGATCCACTTCTTGTAAATTAGTAAATCGTTACAGTGAATAAACCTTTATGTTTCTGAATAGCTTATTTGCATCCAGCAACAATCATGGCTCAGTAGAAGACTGTAATGTAAACTGTTTATTGCTGACTAGGATAGCGGAAGGGAGTATTCTATTCTTATTAAATCGTTTCACTGGTAATGATGATCATGTTAACTTTATTTGAAACTTTTTGTGAAAGTAGTTATGAGCTTTTGCTACAAGTATCTGGTTTAATACGTCATGAGCTCTGTCAGATGCTTCTTATTCAGATGATAGATCTCTGTAAAGCTTGTCTTCTTTCCAATCTAAATTTTTTGCCATGTTCATTGGATATTCAAGCCCATTACCATGTGGCAAACAAAAATGGTTGGTTTGATGCATACAATTCTTCCTCTTTTTAAGGAGGTTCCTTACGGAATTCTATAGACTATTTTTATGAAGCTTCCATACAGTTCAAAATATGCAAGGTGATTCTAGGGGGCATCTGCTGCAAATCTAACACAGTCTAGTCATTGCATTAATGAAGCTTACAGCTCACAAATATATACAAGATGGATTCTAGGGGCACCTGCTGCAAATCTAACATAGATTCCAGTCATTGCATTACCTCATACTATAAGATCTTTCCATTAAATGCTTGCATATCGATTGTGTTGAGATGGCAACTTTTACTCTATGTACCAGTTGATAAAAAGTCAGAAAGCAACATTAGTGATGGATTGTGCCATCACTGGGGGGCGTTGACATCGCGAGTCTAACTCTTCAGCAAAACTTCCCCATTCACTATTTAATCAAGGATAAACTATTTCACACTGTAAAGATAGGAGATGGTCTAAATGTATAAGTAGTAGAAAACACTAGCCCACAAACATGGTAAACATTCATCAAATCTTTCAAGGTCAAATAATTTTTTTTGATACGATGTTTGTGGCACTTATTGATGCAAATATTAGCCTTGCTTACTCTAGGTTCCCCCGATAATGTTATTTGATAACGATCAATGGATTTGAACAGCCCGTGGGCCTTTATGGTTATCAACAACTATTGGATGATTCAATACATAAAAATACTATAAATTTTCCTTTAAAACACAACTAGGGCTAAAACAGTATATTTAAATTTAACTGAAATAACCACACATGAACTTCTTTACAGTACACAACGGAATATAAAGCTGAGAACCATTTACATCAATCACATCAATAGAAACGAGACAATCTTTTTGGGTAGAAACGCCTGGACAAAACCCATGGAAAAACCAGTGCAACAGTATGAGAGGATATTTTATTAAGAAAATATAGAGCTTTTACAATATCAGAAAATCGATTTATGCCCTAGATGGCAAACTTTAAACACCCAAAAATCACTGAGAAAAACCTGTGAGCTGGCACGGTTCCCAAGGCAGATTGATGTTGTACGGTTGTACGGTGTTGGTGTTGTTGTTGTATGATGTACCTTAGCCAAAGTCTGATGTCTCTCTCCTGTGCAATTTAGGGTTGTCTTCCTGAGTTAGTGCTCCTTCGTCTTCTTCGCCAAAATTCTCTCTCACACTTCTTCCTCCGTCTCTGTCGAAATGCAACTATGTCCTCTCCACCAATTGATCTCTTTTATAACTTTAGTTAAAGTGAAAACCCTAATTTCACTTTCACTTAAAGTCAATTAACAATTAGATCACTTCAATTATTTTAGGAAAATTAATTAAATACAATTGGCTTCCTAATTTAAGTCTTATGCATGCAAGAACACATGCATGCAGGAATTGTTGCTGCTAGTTTAACACTCCCTCTCAATGAGGAAGGGATTCGGTAGCAACCCCAACTTATCCTTGAACTTCACAAAACTCTGTCTGCAAAGTGCCTTGGTGAAAATGTTCGCCACCTGCTCATCTGTCTGTATGTACTCCAACCGAATGGTTCCTCTCTGAACACAATCTCTCAAGAAGTGGTACCTGATGTCTATGCGTTTGCTCCGGGCATGGAACACTGGATTCTCAGATAGCCCGATGCCACTCTAATTGTCACAGTGAACTACTGTAGCCTCTAGCTCAAACTCGAACAACCCTGAAAGTAACTTCCTTAGCCACATACCCTCACAAGCAGCCATGTTGGTTTCCATGTACTCGACCTCTACCAAGCTCAATGCAATTGACTTCTGCTTCCTGTGAGACAACCCCTGACCCAATGCTGAAACAACAACCTGAACTACTCTTCCGGTCCTCTACACATCTTGCCCAGTTAGGATCTGTGAAACCTGCTAACTGTACACTCCCCCTGCGCTCATAAACCAATCCATACTCCATTGTACCTCTAATGTAGCGAAGTATGTGCTTTGCAGCTGTCCAATGCACTCTCTGAGGGTCCACCATGAACTGACTCAAAGAGTTGATAAAAAAGTTGATGTATGGTCGAGTGTTGACCAGATACATAAGCGATCCGATAAGCTGACAATACAAGGTAGGATCAAATCCATCTGCCCCTAATGCATCAATCTTCCTCGAGTTGGAAACTAGAGGTATGGCCATAGGTTTGCAATCCTCCATCCTAAATCTCTTCAAGATCTCTACTGCATACTTCCCCTGTCCAATGAAGAAGCATCCATCTCTCTGCCAAACCTCCAAGCCCAGAAAGTAATGCATCAGACCAAGGTCTCTCATCTCAAACTCCACTGCAAGGTTGGACTTGCAGTCTCTAATCAACCTCTCATCTCCTGTAAGAAAGAGATCATCCACATATAGGACCAGTATGAGAGGCACCTCACCTATCAAGAAGTACAGGATGTGGTCAGCCTCACTCTACTGGAATCCCAACTCCCGTAGATAGTTGTCTATCCTCGAGTACCATGCTCGAGGTGCCTGCTTGAGCCCATAAAGAGCTCTATGCAACCTGCATACATGTGTCTCCCTGTTCTCCACGTCAAACCCCTCTGGCTGCTCAATATATACCTCCTCCTCTATGACTCCGTTGAGGAAGGCAGTCTTGACGTCCATCTAATGGACTTGCCAACCCATCTTTGTTGCTAAAGAGATAATGGTCTGAATAGAAGAATGCCTGGCTACAAGGGCGAAGGTCTCCTCATAGGTAATACCCTCCTTCTGTGAAAACCCCTTAGCCACGAAGTGTGCCTTGTACTTCTCCATGCTTTTGTCTGTTGCATGCTTCACCTTGTAGATCCACCTAAATCCCACCACCTTCTTTCCTTCAGGTCTCGGCACAACCTCCCATACCCGGTTCTTCATGATTGAGTCATACTCCTCAACCATGGCCTCCTGCCACACCTAATGTTGTGCAACCTCCTAGAAACTTGAAGGTTCATAGTTAATCAACTCTGTCATCAGTGCCATATAACTTAGTCTCTCTAGTGGTACACTCTGTCTAAAAGATCTCTATGGAAGATCCACCTACCTGGAATCCTGTATTGTGGAACTGAACCATTTAGGCCTTGGTCTAGTGTCTACCTGTTGCGGTTGTTGGATGTTCGTGTCTTGTTGTTGCTCATCCTCCCCATCAAAGATAGGAGGATCGTGTCCACTTGACTCCCTTTGACTACCAGAACCTGTGCCATGCGTCTGTAGTTGTACCTGTACATCTGACTCCTCTAACTTGATCCTCATATCATGTTTTGGTTGTTGCTCTGCTGGTAACTCCATAGATCTCCGCAAGGCCCTTTCCTCATCGAACTAGACATCCCTGCTCACAATGATCCTCTTGCGAGCCGAAATGTAAACTTTGTATGCCTTCGAAGTCTCGCTATAACCAACAAGTAACCCCTTCTCTCCAGAAGGGTCCAGCTTCTTCCTAGTGTCAGCATGAACATGACAATAGCAGACACTCCCAAATATGCGAATGTGACTCACATTTGGTCTAGTGCATGTGAAGACCTCCTCGGGTGTCTTCCTCCCCAAGGTTGTGTGGAGACACCTATTCTAAATGTAAACTGTTGTCATGTATGCCTCGGCCCAATGAAATAGTGGTAATCCCTTATCAAATAGCATGGCCTTGGCTGCCCCTGCCATAGTCTTGTTCTTCCGCTCTGCAACTTCATTATGTTGTGAGGTATGGGGCACAGTGTGCTCCTTCTTGATCCCCTATGTCGAACAATACTCCATGAACTCATTGGAAGTGTACTCACCCCCATTGTCTGTCCTCAACACCCGAATCTTCTTTCCTGTTTGGTTCTCCACAAGAGTCTTGAACTCTCGAAACCTCTCAAAGACCTCTGAATTGGCCTTCAAGAAATAGATCCAGGTTTTCCTGGAATAGTCATCAATGAAGGTTACGCAGTACCTGTAACCACTGAAAGAATGGACACTCATAGGTCTGCATACATCCGAATGCACCAAGTCCAAGGGCTCCTTAGACTTGTGCTCACTCTGTGGGAAAGGCTTCCTGATTTTCTTCCCCGAAGCACAACCCTTGTAGTGGTTATGCTTCTCCTCCTGTACCCGAGGAACTCCAATGACAGCCTGTCTCAAGTGCCTCAGTGCTCCATGGTGTGAGTGTGCCATCCTCCTATGCCACAACTCACCCTGACTACTGCTGCTGACTAGAGCCTTTGCAAGCTCAAAGTGTAGTCTATACACTTTCCTGCTCCTTCTGTCAATTACCTGATCCAAGCTCCTCTCTGAACCCCTTGGGCCTGATATATACTCTATGGTCTCGAAAATTCACCTGATATCCCTTGTCCTCCAAAGTGGAGACCGATATGAGGTTCTTGGTCAATCCTGGAACATATAACACATCAACAAAACTAAGGGGTTTTCCAGACTCCCTCTCAAATGAAACAGTGCCAACACCTTGCGCCCGATATCGCACATCATCACCCAACTCAACATGGGTCCCTGTTCCACCCTCCTGCAAGTCTGAAGAATCTCTTATGTCCAGTCATGTGACTAGATGCTCCACTGTCGATGTACCATATATTGATCCCTGTGGTGCTTGCCATGCAAGCTATCAAGCAGAACTCCTCATCGAAGTTTCTGTTGAACTCATCCACCTCTGCAGATCCAGCCATCTAAGTGTTACTCTTATTCTTCCTGTCTAGGAACTGGGAGGCAAAGTGTCCCTGCTTGTGGTAGATAAAACACTTGAGCTTTGATACGACAAGGTTCTTCTTACCATCCTTCTTCATTTTAGCCTTACCCTTTCTCTTCCCTGTAAGGGCTAGAGCCTCCTCATCCACAATCTGTGGGGCACTAGTAAATGAGCCTGATCCTCGACCCATGCAAGTCTCCTCCTGCACAAAGTCATCCCACAATCTTTGCCAATCAGGGAGCTTCTCCCTAGCCACCACACCTTTGAAGAAGGTGTCCCATGGCTTAGAGAAGCCATTGAGGGCTATCCAAACTAGCTCCTCATCCACTATCTTAAAGCCAACAACTCCAAGCTCATCCCTGGTCTGTGTGAGCCTCGTGAGATAAGGCACCACTCCTCCCTTGGTCATCTTAGTGTTGCGCATCCTCTCTTGCAGCACCATCTTCCACTTCTCGTTCTTGCTTTGGTACAGTCTCCAAAGCCGTCCACATCTCTGTTGCGGTCTTCTTCCCAGAAAGGTGAGGGACTATATGGTCCTTCACTCCATCCATGATAATCAACATGGCTCTGGAATCAATATTCTTCCAAACTATCCGGTCTGCTGGATCTGTGGGTGCAACTTTTGTGGAGTCAATGTGTTCCTCTGCATCACTAATATCCAGGATCCTTGTGATCATTTATTTCCATGTAGGAAAGTTCTGAGCCCCCTGGAGTCTATCCTCAACTCTCAATTGTATGGCCATTCTAAAGTGTACCTGTCAAACCCTAGATCTCCAATCTAGGTTTGTGTCTTCAATATATCTGCCCCTGATCTATCACTGTTGTTGCAAATCTCTCAGCTTTAGCTCACCAGAGCTCTGATACCATGTAAATTTTCCTTTAAAACACAACTAGGGCTAAAACAATATATTTAAATTTAACTGAAATAACCACACATGAACTTTTTTACAATATGCAGCAGAATATAAAACTGAAAACCATTTACAACATCAATCACATCAATAGAAACGACACAATCTTTTTGGGTAGAAACCCCCGGACAAAACCCAAGATGGAAAAAACGGTGCAGCAATATGAGAGGATATTTTTCTTAAAAAAATACAGAGCTTTTGCAATATCAAAAAACAATTTATGCCCTAGATGGCAAAATCAAAACACCCAAAAATCACTGAGAAAAACCTGTGAGAAGGCATGGTTCCCAAGGCAGCTCGCTGCTATACAGCCTGTTGTTGTAGGGTTTTGATGCTGTTGTTGTATAGTGTACCTCCGCCAAAGTCTCATGTCTCTCTCCTTTGCAATTTAGGGTTTTCTTCATGAGTTAATGCTCCTCCGTCTTCTTCGCCAAAATTCTCTCACTTCTTCCTCCATCTCTGTTGAAATGCAACTGTGTCTTCTCTACCAATTGATATCTCTTTTATAACTTTAGGTAAAGCAAAAACCCCAATTTCACTTCACTTAAAGTCCATAAACAATTACATCACTTTAATTATTTTAGGGAAAATAATTAAATACAATTGGCTTCCTAATTTAAGTCTTCTGCATGCAATAACACATACATGTAAGAAGATCTTCCTTGTTACTACTAGTTTAACAAATGCTAGTGATGCATTTGTGTACACTTTACACAATTACGATTGTGGCTGCCTATTATATATGATGCACCATATTCTGCAATGCAGCTCCCTTTTATATATCATGCACCATATTCTGCAACGCAGTTGCATTTGAGTGGAGCCATGCCAAGCTGACATGCCATCAGATGCATTTTCTTGGTTCAAGGAAAATTAGTTTATGCTCGTGAAACTGCAGTTAAGGCATCAATCAAGGTATTCTCTACCATGAGAATGGGTTTGGAAAAATGATTATTAGATTGTCATATAATATTTAAAATTGGCTTCACCGAAATGGTAAGGCAAAATGTGCCACTTCCAGAGAAAAATCAGATTATGTTTGAACTAGTGATAAAAAATGTACATTTACAGGTATAATCAAAGTCAAACTCCAGACATTTTCAGTGTTTTAGTTGATGTTTTATGCGAACACCTGCAGCATGTGTCTACAATGTATCACTACAAGGCATATCTTGATGAGTTAACTGTTACTTTCCAAGGGATGGCATTGAGGAATTTCATGTCATTCAGATCTCAGAATATCACCAGTAAATCTCTACTTTGCATTGGTGTAGTTCTCATTCTAAATCGAATTACCACTGAGATTCATATTCATTTCTCTAAAATTTCAAGTTGTATCCATATCCACATTCAACGTACAAGCAGGTATATAAATTATCAATGTCCACAGACATCAGTTGGTTGGAACTTGGCAGTCCTGGTTAAATTCATTTAGACTACTGCCGTATATCCAGCATATTAGGATATGATCAGCCAAGTGCAGTTCAATTGTGAAAGACATTTCAAAAATTAATCAGCATTAATTTCCAGTTCACATGTTTGAAGTTTCATTATAAAAGAAAATTTAAGATGTGTGATTGAACCAAAAGTGGAAAAATACTCTTTTAACACACTAACACAACCAGAGTATGAGCATAGAGAAGGAATTGTGCAAGCAATTACTAGATTGTGCAAAAATTATATTTGTGGCACAGTTTATCTATTGCATAGATTGAACTGAAACACTGATGAGCACCAACTGTTCTGGCAATTTTATATATAAATAAAATTGACTGGATAAAGATACAATAGAAAGATACACGACTTTGAGCGTTCCCAAAATTACATATGAGCCAAATTTAATTGTTCAAACATGAGCATTCTATCAAAATAGACAGGAAGTAAAGTTGGGTAAGAACGTAGCCCGTGGTTGTCTACGAGTTACTCAGGCAATTAAGCATTCATCTTTCCAATAAAAATTCTCATTTGAAGCACCAGGAACCTTTTTACTCAAGGCTAAGGGCAGCTTACAACCGACAAGTTGATTCAATGGGTTAATGTAAACCTTTGTTGTAAACATAAGTCCGCAACTTAAGTATTTCCCTCTTCAAACATGTAGTTCTTCATTTCAAGCCATTTCTCGTAGACGTGGAAGAAAGAACAGCTCTGTAGAAAGCCAAACTGGAAAACAAAAGCTATCCAATCAAGTACTATTCGCAAATGTGATCTACTAAAATAAGCAGTCAAGTGGAGTGTACTAAGATTGTTTGACTACATTTCTCAGCATCTCTAATAGTTCTGCTTTTTTCAGCTTTGAGTACCCTTTCAGACCATAAGATTTAGCAGTCTTTTTCAACTCCAACAGGTTAAGTTGGCTTAAGTCATCTGGCTGGTTTTCTGATAAGCCTACCGAGTCCCTAAGAAGAGAACCATTCAACACAGTTGCAAATGTTCCTTCTGAATCTCTTGATGTGCCACCATTCTGTTCATCTGACTGATGGATTCCAGGAACTGGACGAACTTCTTTCTTGATTGCCGATAAGGGAATTGGTGACCTGTGGACAAACTTTGATGCAGGTCTTGACAAAAGAAAATTTTTAGACTCCTCCATATTTTTTGTTATCCTTTGAGATTCTGACCTTTTTGACTGCCTTCTTGAAGAATCTTTTTTTGTAGCCATTTTCTCATATCCTCCCATTGATAATATGTTTTCGTTAGGCTCTTCTTCGATTTCCTTGGACTTTTTTGGTTGTTTTCTTGAAGAATCTAATTTTGTAGCCATTTTCTCATATCCTCCCATTGATGACATTTTTTGGTTAGTCTCTTCTTCGATTTCCTCCTTAGGTTTGTCAGGGTATTGACGCAACACTCTTAAAACAGAATCTGCAGATTTCATAGATTTTGAAGAAATAATACTATTTTTCTTATCATTTCCTGGAATTTCTTTTGAAACAGTAGACTCAGATTGTATTCGCCTAAAGAGAGCAACAATGTCATCTTCAACAGATGAGTTAGATGATTTGTTCAGATCTGGACTGGATCCATCATTAGAAGATGACATAGAAGATCTTCTTGCATATGTAGATGATGATCTTTGAGAAAGGCGAAAACCTCTTTTGCTGTGGTTTACATTATCAGTTTCTCCAGTCACATTCTCTGAATCAAAATTATCTTGCACCTTTTCAACACCAGTATTCTCCTGCTTTCGGTTCCGAATACGCCTTCCTTCCTTTTTAACTGCAGAAATTGGAATTGGGGACTGCCTTTTAAAATTAGATGGCATTCTCTTTGGGAAAGAGATATTGCTTAATGCCATGTGCTCGGCATGTGATGAGGAAAGATCAGTTGCTCTCCTCCTGCTTCCTGATGAATGAGATGCTCCAAAAGAAAACATGAGACTTCCATCTGCAAGCTCTGCCAAGTTCAACAAGCTGCATCAAAAATGATGCCTCAGCTGCTAATAAATGACCCAGAGGCCAGATACAACTTCCTTGTAAAAGACAGGACAAAATTTATCCTCTGAAACAAAATAGATTATCTGCAATGTAGAATTATGATCTCCCGAAAAACATGCACTGAATGTTGGCATTACAATTAAATAAATATATCATTTAGAACATTCACTATATTCTTTAATACAATATAAATATCTGGTTTTAGGAATTAAAATACAGGCTTCTTCCTCAACCTATAGTGTAGTTCAAGCCAATTATTTGTCAACAACATGGAGATAGAGTATGGAAAATGCTTGGTCAATAAAATTGTCTCAACTGTTACAAAGTTCTGGATTGCATACCTCTGATGCCTTGGCAAAATCACACGCCTGATTGTCTTTGTAGATGAATGCTGGATATAATCATAGAGGCTTGGTTGATGTAAGAATGAGAATGTAAAGCCAGTTGATTATCTATTTTAAAAGGCACATATTAATCATAATCTCCCTGGAGGACTTCTTGATTCCTTTTTGTCCTTATTGTTAGAAAGCATCAATCAGTATGTTCCATCTGAATCTTGTCATTTGTCCAACTTGAACATACCATGTACTAATGTTTTGATTCTTTGAATATAAAATTGTTCAGCTCATTAGTGTAGTTTTATAAAGTCTTGAAAGCACAAATATGCTTGAAATTATTCTATTGTGTCATGCTTGGTATTTTGAATTTTAGCCAAGGCCAGATTTTTTTAGTCTGGACTCTGGGCTGCTAATTTATCCTCAGAGTTCGAATGGTGCCAAGGTTGTGTATATGATGTACCTGAAAAGATGGTCCACACATGTCCTATAATACATGACTCAATGGAAGACTTCTAGATGGATGTCATGCAATTTTCATATTGCTTTCTTAATAATCGATCAAGTCTATACGAGGCCTAATCAGTGTTAAGAAAGTTTTTAGATGTGGTTATAGAATAAAACCTTTATGCAGAAAGGATGTAAATGTAAATTAATAATATGCCTTTATGTTTTGTGGTAGCATACTTCCATATTCATTTTTTTAAATGAAATCAGGTCTTATAATAATCATCAATAAGTGTTTACATCGTATCTTACCTTTCAGTAATTTGAATGACAACTTATAAAATCCTAAATTATTGGATCTATTTCCCTCAATTCTTTTGTATATTCTTGAGAATCTCAACTACAATATTTCCTGCTAAATCAATGGCAGTTTATTCTGCCCGTTTCTACTATATTTAGTTTGGCTTTGCCTTTTTGTGTTGTCTGGTTTCTCTCTTGTAGTTCGTGCTAGTTGTATTTGCAATATTTTCATGTTAGAGCCTGTTTGTGTGGCCACTACAGATCTGCTTCTGGAGCTGCAAAGAAGCACCAACTATACAGGGTCTTCAGCAGCTTGTCAATTGAGTCTAGCTCAGGTGGTTGGGAGGAATTATTGTTATCCTCCCCACCTAGGTTCAATTACCGCAAGTGACACGCTGAGCTCTTAAATGAGTATATTGCTGTAATGGTCTTGAGCCCTATATGTTGACAAAGCCTCAAGCTTCTGATAAGTCCGGTTTACCCTGGGTACCATCCTCGAAATAAGGGGAAGTACCCGGTGGGTTTCCCCGTGATATGCTTTTCAAGGGAAAAAAGGGATCTTCAGCAGCCACTTTGGGGCCTTTAACTTAACAGATAGATTCAGTCAGTTGCTCTTCATTGAGGAAGGGGGCATCGGGTTGGAAGCTTGCCCATCTCCTAAGCTTCACAGTTCCTTCCAGCTAGCAGAATCCGTAGTTATAATTCTCAAACCAGAGCGCTTACAGATCATATCGAGACCCTGCTTTCTTCTGCACTTATCTGCAGGTATATGGGCATCTGGCCTTCAGAAGACATAAAAACAACCGCCAAATGGGTTCAACAGCACTGGAAAGTCCAGAATAAATCATAAATGGCTATTTCGTTTCTCCCAAAAGGATATTTTCTTGAATTCTTTTCAACCCTCAGGACAGGCTCAGAGTCTCTGAAGGAGGGGCCTGAACGATGGGCAGAGAGGACGTCGTCACGAACCTGTGGAACATCGGTTTCAATCCTTTTGAAAAAACTCCTTTATCTGTTCCAACTTCCACTGTGGGAAAGGTTGTTGGGTCTGCACTATGAATTTGGTATGATCGCCTTCACTCAGATACAAAACTCCATATGTATTTGTCCAATCCCCTCAAAGATCACCACAGACCATATAAATCAAGCATATCCTTCAATCTGCATAGATCTGGACCTCGACAACCCCCTACCAACTGCAGTAAATCCGAATCTGTTGGAATACTATTGGGAGTAACCCTGAGATTATGAGAATATTACATTTTCTTACAGGATCTTCTGCAAAACTGGCGATCTGACATGCACTTGTCTTCAACTACCTCAGAAACAAGAGGCAACTCCTGGTTCCATCACTCCCCAATCCAATCCATAGGTATCTCAACCTCAGAAGCAGGATCAGGCAACTTCCGTCTCCCACCCCTCCCCCATCACAACCATTGACAGAATGGCAAACAAGTCAAAAAGAGGCAGCAGAGGTTCAAAGGCCGCAAATGCTATGCAACCCACTAGAGTAAAATCAGCAGATCTGAACCCATTTCAAGCCTTGCAGGATTGAGATCAGATCCACCTCTAAGGAATAAGCCAGAAGTTATTTTCCCAAAGGTTCACACCCAAATTCCAAGTCCGTCTTCTAAAGTTAGAATGGATCAGAAACAAAGCACCTGGGAGAAGCCAGCCCCTGTAGTAGAAATTTCTTAAGACCCAAACTTTAATCAGCAGATCATTACTGAACCTGAAGCCAGCCTACATCAAGCCCATGCCTAATTACCTCAGAAGAATTCCTCGATGGACCAAATTCAAATTCAATTGTCTTCAAGATCAAGATATGCAAGATAATTGTGAAGAGTAAGAGAGTTCGTAGCTCCCAAATCCTACAGGAGAGCTCAGAATCAAAAAAAATTCCCAAATAGTTCCAGGATTATATTCTTTGGAACGTATTGAAAGAAAAAGAGAGGTAAGAGATCACAGGCAGAGTCACTAAAAACTTTGGGGTAATTTTCAGTAGGCTTAAGTGTTGAATTTTCAGCATTAGCATGATTACTTTAAAATTTGCAGACTAACATATAACAAATGATAAGTGCGTAAATAACATCAACACATCAACACACTGAACACGAGTTTTTCACTGGGGAAACCTTTAAAGGACAAAACCCCAAAAGTATTGGTAAGTCATCTCGTAAATGAGATGACTGAGTTCTTCAATGAATTCTCAAACCCTAATGGGTTTGTAGTATGTACCACAGATCCATGAGTTACAGAAGATAATTTTACACAGAAAAAAACCAAACTAGGGCTTTTACCAAATTATGGCTTTCTGCCCTAATTTTCTCTCCTGCCCACAAAATCGGACTGCCCAAATTAGCTTCCCGTGACCCTGTATGCCTGCCCATACCTGCTTCTAGGCTGCCCGGATTTTTTCTTCTCTGCCTGAACCTGTTGTTGCTCTGCTCAAGCCTGTTGCAGCTCTGCCCGAGCTGCCCGATCCCTGCCCGGCATTGTTTACTGCAGCCCGAGGCCCTTACGGGCATGCCTGTAGGCTTCCCGAGGTTCTGTGCAAATGCGGCAGCCCTCACGGGCCTGTTGGCTGCTACCCGAGGCACTTACGGGCATGCCTGTAGGCTGCCCGAGAGTGGGTAGCAGACCCAGCATCCCTCACAGGCGTGTTGGCTGCTGCCCAAGGGTGCGTAGCAGATCCGGCAGCCATCACGGGCTAGCCTATTGGCTGCCCGAGGTGCCAGCAGAGGGACCAAGCCCTAGAGGGGACTGCCCGGAAGACTGGAAGCTGCCCGGATGAAGAAAGAAGCTGCCCAGTGAAGGAGAAGCACCTGCCCGAGATGATCTGGAGCTGCCTGTAATCAATCTGTGAAGGTGAGAAGGGCTAGGGTAAAACCCTAGCTCATGAAAAGAAGAAAAAGAAACTGTTGCCGTCTTTTGTTGATGAAACCTTAGCTTAGGGTTTGACTTCAATAGGTGTGGGTGCCCTAGCTAGACTCATCCATGCTAGGGCATAACTACAAGACAAATTTTCTTCTTCTTTGAACCAGCGAATACCTTCCTTGGAGCAGCTGCAAGTGTGAGAGCAAGTGTGTGTGATAATGAAATGGATTGATCTTCTTTTATAGCCTTTGAGTCCCCTGTAAGTGGACCAAAACTCAAAAGAACAAAATATTATTATTTTATTCTTTTATCACTTTGACTTTTACCTTTAGTGGTACTAAAGGTCTTTTTGCACTTTCATTTTGACTCCTTAGTGGTACTAAGGGTCCTTATGTATTTTAAACTTTTACTTTAGCCTTCTTCAAGTTCCCTGTGGTCAAAACAAGTGGTCAAGGCGATCCTTCATCCCCACTCAAAGTACATCATCATAAACAGGAGAATTACTAATGCTTTTATCTCACACTCTATATGACAACAAGATCGGATACTAAGGTCTCTTAACCAAAGGTAGCTAAGCCTTGGAGAAGATCACAAAGCCCATTGATCAAGGGTCAGAGTGTCACACATGCCTAGACCCGGTCTAGGGCTTATAGTGTTATCCTGGTAACAGACCAGGTGCCTCAGCCATAGGCTGCATAATTTGACACAAGGTCAAATACTTGGTAACAGACCAAGCGCCTCCATTCTCCCGGAGAATGGCCCTCAGCCCCGGGCTGAGCCCCTAGTCCTGGACTAGGTTAAATTCCTGGTAACTTACCAGGTGCCTCCATTCAAAGAATGGCCACTCAGCTCTAGGTTGAGTCCCCCAGTGCTAGACCGGTTCCACATCCTCGTCTCGGACCAGATGTCACCATTCAACAGAATGGTCACTCAACTCAAGGTTGAGTCCCCCAGTGCTAGACTGGTTCCATATCTTGGTCCCGAACCAAATATCCCCTTTCAACATAATGGTCACTCAACTCAAGGTTGAGTCCCCCAGTACTGGACTGGTTCCACATCCTGCTCCCGGACCAGATGTCTCCATTCTCCTTAGAGAATGGCTCTCTATGTTGCTCAAAAAAATCAACATTAAGGGCTCCCACCCCAAAAGGTCTAAAGCTCAAAGCAGTTTCACAACTTCCTTAGTCTATTGTTATGTCATTCAAGTTGTACTTCTCTGAACTCCAGTTAACCAAAGTGTTTGACAGCCTTGTATACTTCTTGGAAACTTTTAAGCTTAAACTTTAAATTTCACAAATCAAAAAAGCAGCAACTACTCAGAAATCATATTAAAATTTAGAAATTACCAGTATTAGTCAACACAAGTATCTCCAAAGTCCATTCTCTCTATCTTATGAGCCAAGGCCCAAGAACCTGTTACCACCCAACTTGTACATGAGTGGGAAAAGTTTCAAGTTTCAACCCACTAGAACAACCTAGATGGCAACAAAGGTTGGGTGTCACTGTCACCTTAACACATATAACCTCTCACTTCAAGTCTAACTCTTTACTCCAAAGCCTAGAGGGTGCCTCAAAATGAATTGATGATTCAAATTTTAAAGTCTAAATGGAATATTTATCAATTAGAGTTATCTAGACTAACTACGTACAATGTAAAATATAAGCAATTAGATAACATGCACTTAACGAACGAAGCTTAGACACCATAAATATATAAACATAATAAATATGTACTTCAGGCTAACCAATGAATCCACTTAAAATAATAGACAGTGGTAAATGATAGATTCAAAGGATGTTTCCAATAGATATGAAATGTAAAGCAAGAAGCATGGACAAGACTTGTTACCAATTCATAAATAATATGACCATCAAGAGTTTGAATCAATAATGAGTCCAAGGCTTATAACAAAATCTAAGGTGAAGCCCCTAGAGCTCGTAATAGGATCAAGAATGAGTAATTTGAGTTAAGTGAAATATATGTCTTAATCATCCAATGAAATTAAGCCATCAACAAATAATAAATTTGGAATTAGATAGAAACTTGAATGGCTTAAATTACTAGAGATAACAACCACTTAGATAAATCTAATTGCAAGATGAATGATAAATAACTATAAATTAAATAAGCAATTAAATTATATTACTTAGTGATTAGACTCAAAGGGATAGTGGTTAAAAGCACTATTACTTCCTCTTGTACTTGAATGATTATTTATATGTGGAACTTATAAGTGAAAAGACAATTCTGGAAACGAATAAAATGCAAAATATAAATGCAATTTCCGGAATTAATAAACTACGCAAATGAGTAAGGGCATATTTGGAAAATAAACATTTTACTTAACTAAATTCTGCAATAAAAAGAGATATAGTTTGTTGGAATTTAATGTAGAAATATGTCCATGTAATTCAGAAAATAAATGATAAACAAGTATATACTTAAAATTTACTAAATCTGGTTTTATTGACACTTCTGTTTAAATTCCAAACTGCAGAAATTTACAAAACCCCAATTAAGTAATAAATAACTTGTGAAATATAAGAAGTAGCTACAAAAATCTGAATGTTAAAGATATGCAATGAAAGCAAATCAAATATACAAATCTTCTTATGGAAACTTGAAAAAACAAATATGAAAATAAAATATCAAACCCTAGAATGCAATTTCTTTATTTGTAATTTAAGCTAGTTACTCAGATAAAAGATATTTTATAGCAATAAAAACAATAAGTAACTATTAAATCTGAATCCACGATATATGTAAGATTAATATTTCAAATTTATAATAGATTTAAGCTTGACATATGCAATAAAACCAATTAGATCAACGTGAAATCTATAAAGATTTAGCCTTAAGGTTAATAGATTTTACTAAAGAAAAAGGAAGAACAATATTTCTTTTTTTATATTTTAATGGATGGTTGAAATGAGAGATTAGTGCCAAATAGCTAGGGAAAATGGAGTCACTTTAGAATTTCTGAGAGGGCCTTGATCAAAATGTAACTAATAATGCAGATTTGGAACAGCAATCCAAAGAAGATTTTCAGCCTGTTTTCCATCTTTTAATGCTGATTTTTCTCAGTTTTTAGGGTTGTTTAGTGATGCTAAATTCTAATAACTCAAAAAATTTACAACCACAAAATCACCAAAGTTTTGATGCATTTATGGGTGAAAAATCAGCTACGAGTCAGGACTAATGTCTATGGTGCTGGAAATTGAATAGAATAGCAAAGTTTTTATGTCAGAAATTTCTAACCACCTATTTCTTCTATTTTTTCTCATTTTGGGCATGTAGTAATATCTTACTTATTATTGTTGTTGTTGTCACCATGATTATGAATAACTTGATTTAAGTTGGGTTTTGATAAAAACCATTGGAACATTTCTTACCTTGGATGCATGCAGGATCATATTGGTATGATATCTCATCTCCAGTTTGGGTACTTTGACCTAGTCAACCCAGTTGACCAAGTCAAACATGACTCCCAAGGCAGTGACTCAAAAAACAACAATGCTTATATTTTTCCCAGACATGCCCAGGACCAATACTGCGGTTTCAGTTTTGAGAGTTTGGCCCCGAGTCTCACGATCAGTGATTATTATCACTTTATTATTGGCCAAATGATCAAATTTTATTACAGATTCCAGACTTTTGGTTCTCCTAGAGCATTGCAGTTTTCCAAGGGGTATGAGTAGTCACTTGTACCATTCTTCTATGTCTCCAGATCATCCAGTACAGTTAGTTTTCCCCAGTTCTCATCCTGGAAAGAGTTATGATGATTTTATTCAGTTTCAAAGGATGTACCACCAAAAATGAACTAGGAAATTCATTGAAAAAATCAATTTGGCCTGTTGGGTCAAGGAAATGGCAAGGAAACTTCTCAAATGATGTATGGCTCCCCAAACAGTTCTTCAGCAGTTTTAGTCAGCATTGGGTCCAATATTATTTTATTTTGGCTCAGTTAGTGAGGAAATCCCCCAAGGAGCACCCCTCAACTTGGCTAATTGATGTGTTATATTATTATATCCTATGATTCGAGGTTGTGATGGGGCATAGGGTGAATTAAAACCCTAGTGACCCCCTTTGATGTACTATCATGTCATATCTTATGTTATGTTGTGACTTTCACCTTAAGAAGGCGTCCTTGAGCAAAAGTGTGCCCCCCTTTGATGTGGTCACCTTGATCCATATATTGATCTTTGTATTTGTGATCTCCACCGTTGATGATGTCTTAATCTCAACCGTCGGATGATAGTTAGGTAAAATGCAGACACACTCTCAAGTTATTTAAGAGAGGTGATCCCCCCCATTGTAAACGATGAGCTCTGGCATCAAAACTTCTGAATAAAGAGATTTTCCTGGGATTCAATACTTGTGTATCTGTAGATGAATGAATGTGGTGATGATTGAAATTGTTTCTCTCTTGCACAGGGTTATTCTAGTATAGCATCTCGTATCTTTTTGGACCCAATTCGTTTTGCAGGTGAAGGAGGAGAATTGGAGAGAGGCGCATTGGTGGGGGGACTCACCCTGGCATCGTTCTTCGGTTTGGTTTTATCAGGGAGTGGTTACTTCTTTATGACTCTTTGTTTCCTTATCTTTTAATTCTTCTTTGCGGATCCTAATCTATTTGTCATTAATTATTAGTTCCCTTCGTGTGGCAGGTAGAGTGAACGCTAGGGCCCTCGGGCAAAGCATTTGCATCAAGATCTTCTCTGGATTTCTCATTTGATCTATGAGGAAGCAATCCTCGTCATCCATGAAGGTATCTACAGGTTCCAGGTAAGTTTCTCAGCTTATTTCTCTATATTTAATTTTTTCATGCATTGCCCATCAGTTTTTTTACTGAAAACCCCTTGTTAGAAGTAGGAAAAATCATTGGATCGATTTGCACTGGGAATCTGCAAATTTGGCGATCTGGGTTTTGTCGGCCATCCTGAAGAATTCCTCTCCCTCCTAGGCGTTAGCTATAGACTCCATCTGTCCATCTCCAAGCACTAATCCTTAGCGAGAAAAGCACCTCTTCTAGTCTGGCAACCAGTTTCCCCTTGTTTCTTTTCTGGTTTTGCTTGGATTTTGTTGTGCTGTTAAATCTTTCATCCAAGCAGGTGTGTTGAAAGCCTTAATTCTTTGTATCAACCTCATCCTGGGAATTTTCCATATTCTTGCTTAAATCCCCCCAGGGTCTCGGGTTTGATCATTTGAACCAACACACTAATCCTAGATCTGTTTCCAATTTCCATAAGTCACTGTATAATATTGCTTGAGTAACACTAGCAACATCTTTAACCACCTCTACTCGAGCACTCCTTAATTCGTGGCTTATCCCTCAAATCTAGGGTTCCAATCATTCACCTTACGCACTCTCCATCAGGGTTTGATCTGGTGATTTGCTTTAGGTATGTCCTTTCAGGATAGGTCTGGGTCTCCCCCATTGTCACTTGGGCTTCTTTAGTGGCATAAAGCAAAGGAAATCCTAACCGACGTGACAACCATCCATCTTGTGGGGGTTAGGGTTTTCATGGTTCACGGCTTTAGTTGCCTGTCCCCTCTGCCATCCTGTATAGGATTACTCTACGGGGCAACTACAAGATCCGTGATAACAGTACTTAATGAGAAATCAAGCCACGCGTATTTAAAAGACACTAAGACACGTCTCATGTGTTGGACAGACCCCTCCTCTCCTAGAGCACTTGTCCTGAGGAGTCTAGGGCACTTGTGGACCATGAAGACCAAGAGAAGGGCTAATACATTACCTAAAGATGACTTTCCTAAAAAGATTTGGTTAATAGTCCAAATGAAATGTCAATAGCCTTATCAAAGTGTTAAAAGCCCACATGAAAATACAAGGACCCTCACTAAAGTGTTTTAAGCAGTGTTCCACGGAAACTCGCCCCCCAGGGTCGGGGGCTCGCTCCCCACGCCCCGGGGGCTTGGGGGCTCCTCCAGAAACGTTTCCTCACGCCCCCAAAAAAGCGAAACTTCCGGAAACGCAGGAGGGGGCGCGTCCC